>PVKS010002491.1:0-117407 GCA_004027875.1 Aplodontia rufa
CAGCCTAGGGGAAAGTTGGCCATTATGGGGGATCAAACACACACTGGAAACTCAGTCAACCTTACTGTCTGTAGTAAATTTCCTTTAAGGTGTATTCAAACAGTACAAACCATTGCTACCACAAACAGCAAAAAACAGTGCCTATCATCTTCAGTCTGTGTATAAAGATTATTAATTTTAAATTGGTTTCAGTTTCAGGGCATTAGATAGTTCCTTTGAGCATAAAGCAAATTCACAAACCAATAAACCAGTTCTCACAGATGCTCATACTCATCTTGCTAAGTGAGTGTTGGACAAATATATAAAGCATATATATCAATTGTAAGGGGCATCAAACTATGACCCTGTCTAAGAGACCTGCAATCTAACCCTAGATATATTTACCTCCCATCACTCCCTCTTGAGTCTTACCAATCACATACCTACTTTTGCTTTCCTTTATCCTAGTTAATATATTTTTCATAACAGCAGAAATTTATCATTTTCTGGGTTTGTTTCTGATTTCAAATGATTTAAAATCTACCTTTTGAGGATGCAGGCTGACAAAATACCTATCAAACTGGAGATGTGCCATCCTAAACAGATTCATCATTTTGGCAGATATATAAAGGTTTTATGCTTCAAAGCAAAAAATGTCACCAACTGCCTGAGTATGCCTTGGCAACTTAATGTATATATTCCCATCATCAAATATATATGTGAAAGTATTCAATCTTGGTCTTGGAAGTTTATGAAAAATATTATCTAGTAAAAATAAGACATTTTATTCTGTTTGTTTTTCAGTTCAAAGGCACTATATGCTAATTACCCATTAGATACAGAATGCGACTCCTCAAATTTATGACCTTTTAAATTGATAGAATAGAGCCTGTATAGTCATTGTTTTGATCAAGGCTTCTCTGTCACTCTATGTTTAAATTACCTCCCACATCTGTTGGCTTAAAACAAATCTAAGCATCTGTCTATAGAATTCAAATACATATTTTTTTCAATTATCCAAATAGATATTCCACTTAAAATATATAAGTGGTAATGTTTATCAAAATTTATTCATTGTTATACAAGTTTAATTAATAATAATGACCACATATACATATTATGATTTATTCTTTGTAAAATATTCTAAATAATATAGTATTCTTAATAAACCTTTCTCTGATTATCTGTTTAATAATTTAAACTCTTTCTTTAGCAGTGATATATACTCTCTGAAGGAGCCATGTAAACTCCTTAAAAAATTTGGAAGTACTTTTGAATTTTAATTCAAGTAACATGGTTAAAAGTGTATTATTATATTATGCATTGGAGGGAATATTTTGTCTAATTTGTTCCTGAGAGCAATTATAGCTCTAGGGGAGAGAGTTTTCTATAGCTAAAACCTCTGTTCCTTCATCTTCTATTTACTTTTCATCCCAATCCATTCTGAGTTTTCCCTCTACCTTTCAATTTCAGTATGGCCACAGTCACAAATGATTTTTACATCCAATGGATATTCATCAGTTCTTATTTACCCATTGAACTTAGGTTGCTGTGTGGTGGTTGAATGCCTCTCTTTTATGAAACACTTTTCTATCTTGGCCTCCAAGAAGGTACATGGAATTGTCTTTTTTTTTTTTTTTGTCTTCTTAGACACTGTAACTAAATTTTCATTTCTAGTTCATCAAAACATGTTGTGACTTTATGAGGATTAACTGACCTTGTTGATTACATTGGCAAGATATTGCTGCAAAATAAGCAACTGCAAAATCTTAGTAAAATTCAATAATAAGCATGATTCTTACAAGTCTGTGGGGTGTCCGAAGTGGCTACACAGATCTTGGCTGAGATTTCTCATGCACCTATGGAATGGGAGTCAGTTGATCTAGGTACACTCAGCTGAGCAACTTGACTTCAAACTGATGGTCTGCCAGTTAACCAGTTGATTCCATTTCCTGTGTCATTCATCCTTCTTATACTAATGACCTAAGCACATTCTTCTCATGGAGAAGGCAGATGTCAAAGGCCAAGGGCATGCAGTGTTTGCAAGGACTATTCAGAATTAGAATCCTTCCACTTACACTCAGATTCCCTTCATATTACTCAAAGAAAGTCACAAACCCAAGGCCAAAGTCAAGAAGTATGGTCTATACTCTATCATTAGTGTGAGAAAATGCATTATGATGCAAGAAATGATGTGGATATAAGGATGAAGAATTGGTGCCAATAACTCAATCTTCTGTACTGACTTAGCCAACTCACCTGGTGAGTTTTAATTCCACAAAAAGGTTATGATTCTTTCATATATAAAAATTTTTGATATATCTCTTTCTGGAATAATCGTATTTCTGATATTTGCTTGACTGGCCCTATGTAACATTCTTCTCAGAAATGTATTTTCTCATCATTACAGAAAAAGGAGCTAATTCCTCTGATTCCACAATTCACAGCAATGAATTACAGCAATATATAGTATTCTATACACTATTTCATTTGCTTGTTGGTGCTTGTCCCTTCAGATTTTAAGCTTCATGAAAGCAGTGTGTTACGCTTGCTGTGTTCATCACTGTATTCCCAATACCAACCACAAGGCTTCATTTACATGTTAAATTAATAAATCTTTGTTGAATTAATAAAACGAAAAAATTATATGATTGGACAATTTTTTCATCCAAAATTGTTGGGAAAAATGTAGAATCAGAAGTCTTATGTCTCTTTATGCACTATAAATTATTTCTTATGATTAAATTATGAAGGTAAAGAAGCCTTTTTAAAAAAAAAGAAATATTATTGCTCTTTAACTTTAGTTTTTATTTTAATTTAGAAAGCTTCTTAGTGTGAAAAAACTTATTTTTAACCTACCATGATATAGAATCATAAAAGAAGAGACCACCTGAGACCTCTTGGAACATTATCACTATAGTCCTCATGAAGTGGTGCCTTGGAAGGCCTATTGATAATGAAAACTAACCAAGAGTATTGAGTAGCTTCTTCATACAGAGCACTTGCTATGTGCTGAATATCTGCTCTATTTAAGCACTACCACATATAGCAACATTTTTCCTTATCATACCACTATGAAGGATGTATTAACATTAGTCTCCTTTTACTCATAATAAAACTAAGGATCAGAGAACATGAGAAAACTTGTCCAACATACAAAATTTCTAAAGAGTTGACCCGCTATGCAGGTCTACAGATGTTTTTTAATTTCAAAATCCAAAAAGTTTTAGAAAACAAGCATTTTTATAACCAATTTTCAGGCAATAAAAAAACCAACTTGAACATTATTTAGTGCAGGATATTAAAGGAAAACTTTCATTTAAGGAGGAAGATCCAAATACATTCCTAGGCACCAAGGAAAGTGCTTACAGAAAATAAAAACACATATATTTAACTATTTTATTTTATTAGACCCTGACACCATGGTTTGCCCTGCATATAGTCACAAATTCAACACACTTCCCAGGCCTCATGGAGCCTATACTCTGTAGAGGAAATATCCTTGATAGAAAAAAAAATTTCAAAGCAGGCAGGAGATGGCACCTACAGTGTGATTCAAAGTGGGGTCCATGTGTACTGACAGTCTTTATCTGAGTGTTCAATGCAGGCTAATGTTTGAGATTACTGGCCTAGAATCCACAGAGAGGGTATAGCCTTGCTAAGGGAGAAGAGTCAAATGAGAGAAAATATATAGAAGTTTTGAAGTTGAGTAAAATAGAGACAAGGTGGGTTACAATGGAAGACCTTTTGATCCCTCAGCAGTTATGTTTCTTACTATGTCCTGACATAATGTCTATTCTGGCCAGTATCTTCCAGATAAAATAAGATATTATAAGCACCTTTCCATCTGCAATACTTTTTTATTTATTGTTGTGTTCCCAGTCCTCTGAATGTACTAAGTTCTCCCCTTCCACAAGCCCACCTAGAGTCAGTATAGTCCTCTTATAAAAGTGCTTTCTCTAGAATTCTTTATGGAAGCCTATAACAGCATGAGTGTACCATACACATTAAGAACAGACTGGAGCCAGATGCTCAGGTTATATCAGCTCTGCAACTTAACATGTGATATTTGGAAAATCTGATTTAGTTTTTCGAACTTCAGTTATTGCATTGTAAATTATAATAACAGTACCTATCTCATAGGTATTCTTGTCATATTGTCCTATTTAAATATTAGTAAGTACTTTTATTATCTGCTCTATGCTTGCACTCAACACATGCTACTTACACAATTATTTCATCTTTATCTGTATCAATCTATTCACATGTATATGTGTACACATCAGTTCACTTCTTACTTGAAAGCAAAGACTGAATCTTATTTGTTCAACTTCTTCTATCCCCAGACAACTGTCTATCAACTTAATACATGCATTGTATTATATAAACAGTGATGTAATAGTTTTTTCTTTCATATGATCTTTCTGGGATCCTGGGTCAAGCCACCCCTCTTAATTTATCCCACATAGTATCTTAAGAACTGTGATCCACCAGGTAAATGGCATAGGCTTATAATCACAGTTACTCAGGAGGCTGAAGCAGGAAAATCACAAATTCCAGGCCAGTCTGAGAAGCTTAACAAGACTCTGTCTGAAAATAAAGAATAACAGGAGATGAAGATGTAGCTCAGTAGTAAAATGTCCTCAGGGTTCAATTCCTAGTATAGCAAAAGACAACGACCTAGATCCCTGTTATTATTTTGATGGGTTCATTATTAGCTTCAGAGGAGAAAATAGTGGCATGATAAGAAGAAAACTGAGCCTAGAGCTTCAATGTCTTTATTTCAGGGTTTGTGAACCTGAGCATTGTAGATGTTTTGAGCTAGGAAATAATTACGGGGCTGTCTTGCATATTGATGGATGTTTAGTAGGAGAACCACTGGTCTCTGTCCTTATACCCGATGCCAGTAGTGTCACTTCCCAGTTGTGAGAATCTGAAATGTCTCATCTAGCCATTACCAAATACCTTCAGGAGGGCAGAGCTGCCCCTGTTAAGAACCACTCATCTAGCCACCGATCTATTTACATTTATATTTGTCAATTTTTGGAAAAATGTACCTGGGATAGGTCACACCAGTTCTCAAAGCCTCAGATTCTTCAATTGTAAAATGTATATAAATGTATATAATGTATATAAATGTATATAAAATGTATATAATAATAGTTATTATTGTACAGGAACTTTATGAAGACTAAATGAAATGCCGTATTCAGTATCTGGCATGGAGTATATCAAATTTCAGAAGTCTCCATTGCTTATACAGTTAAAATAAGAAAAAAAATGTTAAAATGCATCCAAATGTTGGGAAAAGATCATGCCAACCATGTTACTTCTCTCCCACCCTGGCATCAGTTCCACTTGGTTTGACCCATGTTTGCTGTGAACGGGAAACTGGCACTGTTTTAAGTAACCTTCATGCACCACCTGTCTCTTCTGACAACCTAAACTTCAAGAGAGACATTTCAGAAGTGAAAGAAAAAACAGCACAACAATCAAAACACACTAGCAGCTCAGTAAAGGGTGGAACTTTGTACCTAAAAAGAAGTGATTTCTTGGTCTGTACACAATTCAACACATTTCCTAGTTGATTTCACAGAGTTTCAACACATTTCCTAGTTGACTTCACAGAGTTTACAAATTAACTTAAGGGGTATTATTCTTGGTATTTGAAAAATAATGTTCCTTAAATGGATAAATTAATCATTGTTAGAGAGATATAATATTAAATGTTCTCATTATACTCAGTAGATTATTAAGCTGTAAGTAAATTTACTCTGAAGAATTGATTCAGCACACAAACTCTATCTCCTCTTGTTATTGAAACTATAAATAAAATAGTGAAATACTGAAATAATAGTGAAGGCTGTAAACTGTCACACCAATGTTAATATATCAAAGGGTGCAGATGGAGTTCTTTTCCAAAGAATGATATATATATGCATGTCTCTCAGAAGCAATGAAAAATTTGATTAACCACATGATGCACAATTGAGCAATTTTGCTTAACTTGAAATGTTTTTCTTGGCATCAAGTCTGTAAAAAAAAAAACAAACAAAAACAAAAAATTAATTGAGATTAACATATCTTCATGTATTTGACTCTCTTAAGAAGCAAAAGAAGCCAAGCATGGTGGCAACACCTGTAATCCCAGCTATGCTGTTGGCTGAGGCAGAAGGATTGGGAGTTTGAGACTAGCCTAGACAACATAGTGAGACCCTGTCTCAAACAAACAGAAAAAAAGCAAAACAACTGAAGACCTTCCTTCCCAACACAGGATCTTGAAATGTTTTTGGACTTCATAAAGAATGAGTAATGAAACTCAAAGCTAAAATTGAGATTCTTTGTGGCAAATAGCTGGATTATGACACTGCATAAAGGTTCAGTGCTCATTATAACATGAGTGACTAAAGCCCCTTTCCTACAACAATATGCTACTGATTTGCAACTTGTGAAAATAATGGGATCTGCTTTCCTTCTTACCACTTAGCGAATGAAAAATAATCTGGGTATATTATGAGTGGCTTTACCTGTTTCCTAGATAAGACCTTTAAGAACAGTGTTCTGTAGAGATTTCCTCCCACTTGAGGAATACTCAGTCTTTCAGCTCTTTCTAGCTTGGGGCATTTACATTTTTAAATCTAAACATTATTTCCCCCTGTTCTTTGGAACTATTGACTGGTTTTCTCCTCCCTCTTAAAATTTGTCTTGCTTTCTTCCATTTCCTTCCTTTGGAATTCTGTGTCTTTGTTTACTTTTTATACTACATGGGCAGGGGGTTGAAGACAATGGCGAGCATGTTGGTGAGCAAGCCTTGTTTCAGAGTTGAAAAGAGCTTCCTGTCTTCCTCCAGTTTCCAGCACAGTTGTTGTTCTTCAGTCATAACTGCAATCGGAATTAAAAAAAAGTATTTTAAAATATCCATAATTTTCCCCGTATTGCAACCAGCCCTGGTAATGCTTGTTGGTATCTGTCACCAGATCTCCAAGTGTACTCATGCAGCTCAGGTCTCAGGTATGTCTACAAAAGACCCTGTCACGCAGGGGCACTGCAATGGAGAGAATCAAGAACAGCCAGGCCCATAGGTCTCACAGTATCATCCTGTTACCTTTAGCATTTCATATAGCTGTAGAGTCCATCTGTTTGTCCATCTGCTGAAATGAGAAAAGAAACATTCATGCACTGATTTAAAACAAACCAAGAAAAAAAAACTTAAAAAATCTTTTCTTCTTTCTAGCTGAACAAAAATGTGCAGTTAATACTTGGCACTTGAAAATGCAGTAGCGGATGTGGACCCAAGACAGTCTGTATGAGTGGTAGCTCTTCGCTATGTTTTTCCTTACCAGCATTCTGCCTAATATTTGCTTCTGTGATGGTTATATGCCTAGAAGGCACACTTGTGGCTGTGAAAAAATAGTGTAGGAAAAAAAGAAAAATCCTTGGTTAATGATATACTGGATATGTATATGTCTTTTAAGCAGTCCTAGTTTCACCTTAAACAGAACAATCAGGAAAAGGGTAAAAATTCAAAAGGGAGATAAAAAAAAATATCAGTTTAAAAAGGAATGATTAATGAGTTAGAAAACATTGATTTGGAAATTTATTTTCTTGTGCCTGCTTTTTGTATTCATTTCTTCTTTTCTTTCTGTCCTTTTTTTTCTAAGTTTTCTAGCAGAGCTGTTTCCTAGAGATGGCTAAGCCTGTAGTAAATAAGGTTTATCAGTGTTGATCATATGTGCCACGTGTAAAATTTCATATAATAAATAATTGTTGCACTGGAAAGGATACACAGGAGTTATTGTGTGTGACTTTAAAGTTTCCATACTGCATGATTTAATTATTTGCAATAAATGCTTTTTCTTTACCCCAACTACTCAATATTTTTACTTAATAGTAACCTTTTAATTGCTTGACCAATATTGCTCTGGGACTTGAACTTCTTCTTTACTCGTTTTGTGAGACATCAGTGATGAATTCTTTTGCTTCACTTCCTGGTTTATCTATTTTTCTGAAATGGCAAAGACTTATATCATACATTTAGTAACAAAAGGAAGGGGACAGATCTTGGCCTTTTCTTTTGCTGTTCCATAAAGGAAATGTACTCCATTTTAAACCTCCAAAATTATAATTATTGTTAATATTTTAGAACTTATCTATACTTACACACATGACACACAAACACACAGAGACATCTTGAAAATTCTAACATGGATTTAAACAATCCATACATTCAGCATATATCTGCATATACGATTTATGATTTCTACTACATTTCATATGTTTTTATTTTCATATGAGTCACAAAAATATTTTCTCCTTTCTTGATGGATAAAGCTAAACACAGCTTGGTTAAATAGCTGATATAAAGTCACATAATGTTCAAAAACTGGAATCTCAGACTTCTTAATCTAGTGTAGCGAACTCTCCACTATGTCTGTTGCAGAATGGGCTATTCTAAACCTCTTTTTTTGTTGTTGTTGTTTTGTTTTTGTTTTAAGAGAGAAGGACCGTGAGAGAGAGAAAGAACAGAGAATCAATTTTTATTGAGTTTTTAACATGGTTTTCATCACTCTGACACTTAGTTGTGTACGTGGTGCTGGGGTTTGAACTCGTGTATTTGTGCATGTGGGGCAAGCACTGTAACTGCCTAGCCACCGCTCCAGCCTCCTGTTCTAAACCTCTCGAGAGCAGAAGTCATGATTTTGGCTTATTCGAACCCAGTTTTGTACTTTGGGCATAATCAGTCTGCTACAGTGTTACTCTGACATAGAACACTATTAATATAAATTAAATTTTATATCTTCCCAAGAAATACAGGTAATGAGTTTCCTTTCAGGAGGTTTTAAATCTGCTCTGCCGCCCTGTTCACTTTACTGCGTCAGCCACCTTCTTCAACACCCTTTGCTTGACTCTTTCTGGGAAGTTTTCCCAGTTTAGAGGATTGTGTGGTCTGCCAGGGGCACTCACAGCTGTATGTGTGCACATGTTCCTTTCTGTTTATCATTATGTACTCCATCCCTGATTCTGTTTTTGAGTGAAGTACTTTATAAATTGTTGTTGTTAACGTTTCTCATTAAAGCTCTTTACAAACAGAAAAGGGAATCAAGGATGACTGCCATACAACAGGTAGACGGGGTGGCTAATCATTCACCCTTGTATTTCTAATCTGCTTCAAGAAGAAATAAAAGAAATGTGAGTTTGGAAAACACAGATGAGGTGAATACAGAATGCTTGCCATTCTGGGACAGATGTCAGTGAATCGACTCAATGCAGGAGTAGCTATGAAATATTCAAAAAGCTATTGTGCTGGGAAAGCAGAAATAACGTGCCCATGCATAACAAATTGTAAAATGTTGCTTCATGTACAAATCTGCTAATGTTTCTTTATACTAGACAAAAGATTGTGTAATTTGAAATAGGAGCCAGAAACCAGACTTGAAAGGGAAAAAAGGCTAAAAATTAAGATTCAAAAATATTTCTCTTTATTTAATTGATGAGACCAAACTACAGAATTTTCATAAATTACTCCGAACTCAATGGAAAATATCTCTTTGCCTCCCTAACTTTCCACATACCCCTCAAAAAATAATAAAGTAAAAGCTGCAGTCAGATGCAGTGGCATGTACCTGTCATCCCAGCTATTGGAGAGGCTGAATCAAGGATTGCAAGTTTGAGGTCAGCCTGGGCAACATAGCAAGACCCTATCTCAAGGAACAACAGCAACAAAAAACAAAAATAAACCCACATTATCTTAAAAGACAAAGCTGCCCTCCTTCTGTTTTTTAGGTGCTCCCCAGCATGACATCTGATGTAGAGGTCCCATGTTGAGGTTCTGAGGAGTGTGGTTGATTTATTCAAGATATATTATTTCAGAATAGTGTGTGTTAACAAGGATATTAATGTGCCCAAGATTTCAGTTTAAACAAGTAATCACAAACTAGATTTAATGTTAGTAATATAAGTGCTATTTCAATAAAATTAATGTCCTATGAAATTCCTAGAGAACTTGCTGATTCTATGAAAGAACTTTTTTTCTTGGTTATTAACATGGTCAGTATGATATACGTACACTTATGATCTGCTAAATCTTGCATAATCCCACTCAAAAACATAAATATTCACCTCATAAACAATGTTATTGGATACTCCCAACTGGGAATATCTGATGTGTATAAAAGTTTTCCAATAGTTTTTCAGCAGCAATTGTTTTTTGTTGTTATTTAATTCACTTTCTGATGACTTGAATTCAAAGTGCAAAATATAAAACTGGCCACTGAAGACATCAAAATTGACTTACTAGAAATAAAACCAATATGTCATCTAATTTCAAGAAATATAAAGTAGTTCTTCTATCTAAATTTGATAAATATGAGCAATGTAATGATCTTCAGTTTTGGCATAGAAAATGCAAAGCAAGCAAGAAAAAAGGACAGTATGCTATATTTCAATAAATACCTCATTCATTATTTTCAAGTTTTGGACTTCCTGTCAGAGAAGCCATGGCATGAAGGTTGCTGTAGTCACGGGAGTCTAGTAGATCAATCTGATCCCTCAGCAATGTCCCTTGGGAATGCCCTAAACTCTGACCAGTCTAGTCAACAACAATTTGGGGGTATCTAATGTGTGTCAGGCCCTGAATGGGAGCAATACAATTGATGACACTATAAGAAATGAAACAGGAGATGGTGAATGGGACAGATTTCCTGATTTCTTCTTCCGCGGACTTGTTGCTGGAGTAAAGGAAAGCTCTTGATTTTTTGGTGTTGATCTTATAGCCAACCACTCTGCTGAAATCGCTTATAAGCTCTAGAAGTCTTCTGGTCGAGCTTATAGGGTCTTCTAGGTATAGGATCATGTCATCAGCAAATAGAGACAACATGACTTCCTCTTTTCCTATTTGAATTCCTTTGATTTACTTCTCTTGTCTGATAGCTCTGGGAAGGGTTTCAAAGGCTATATTAAATAAGAGTGGTGAAAGTGGACATCCTTGTCTTGTGCCTGAATTCAGTGGAAATGCTTTCAGTCTTTCTCCATTGAGCATAATGTTTGCTATGAGTCTGTCATAAATGGATCTTACTTAGTTAAAGTATATTCCCTTGATCCCTGTCTTCTCCAGGGTTTTGAGCATAAAGTGGTGTTGAATTTTATCAAAGACCTTTTCTGCATCAATTGAGATGATTATATGATTTTTATTTGTAATTCTGTTTATGTGGTGAATTACATTCATTGATTTGCGTATGTTGAACCAGCCCTGTTTTTCTGGAATGAAGCCCACTTAATCATGATGTGTTATCTTTTTAATGTACTTTTGGATCCGATTAGCTAGAATTTTATTAAGGATTTTTGCATCTATGTTCATCAGGGAAATTAGTCTGTAGTTTTCTTTTCTTGATGTGTCTTTTTTGTATTTTTGTATCAGCGTAATATTTGCTTCATAAAAAGTGTTTGAGAGTGCTCCAATCCTTTCAATTTCATGGAGAGCTTATAGAGGATTGGTGACTTCTCTATGAAAATTTGGTTGAAATCTGCCTTATATCCATTTGGTCCTGGGCTTTTCATTTTTGGAAGACCTTTGAATGCTACTTCGATTTCACTACCTGAAATAGGTTGGTTTAGATTTCCAATGTTCTCCAGTGTTAATGTGGAGATGTCATATGTGGCCAAGTATCTGTCCATATCCTCCAGATTATCAAACTTAGAAGAATATAAATTTTCAAAATATGTTCTGATAATCTGGATTTTGGTTGAGTCTGTGGTGATATCTCCACTTTTATTTTTGATTTTGTTGATTTGCTTCACTTCATTCTTCCTTTTGGTGAGGTTGGCAAGGGGTCTGTTAATACTGTTTATTTTTTTTTCAAAGAACCAACTTTTTGCTTTTTTTGATAATTTGTATCATTTTTTTGTTCTAAATTTCATTGATTTCAGCTCTGATTTTAGTTATTACCTATCTTATATTAGCTTTGGGATTGGATTGGTCCTCTTCTTGCAGGTGTTTGAGTTGGAGCATAAGACTATTTATTTGGGGTCTTTCTTGATTTTTGATGTATACATTCAGTGCTATAAATTTACCTATTAAGAAAGCCTTCATACTGTTCCAGAGATTTCACAGTGGAAGAAGTCCAGAAAGCCCATAAATTTATGAGAAAATGCTCTACATCATTAGCAATCAAAGAAATGCAAATCAAAACTTCACTGAGATTCCACCTCACTCCATTCAGAGTGGCAAAAATGAAGAATACAAACAATGACAGATGCTGGAGGGGCTGTAGGAAAAGAGAAACATTGTCACATTGCTGGTGGGACTGCAAACTGATTCAGCCACTCTGCAAAGCAGTGTGGAGACTCCTCAAAAAAATTAGGGGTGGAACCACCTTATGACCCATCTATCCTACTCCTGAGTATTTTCCCAAAAAAGTTAGAATCAGCATATTATAGAGATACGGCTTCATCAATGTTTACAGCAGCTCATTTACTATAGCTAGATTATGGAACCAACTCAGATGCCCCTCACTCAATGAGTGGATTCAAAAACTTTGGTACACATATGCAATGGAATACTACTCAGCTATTAGAGAAAATTATATTATGGCTTTTGCAGCCAAATGGATGCAGATGGAAAAAATTATGCTAAGTGAAATATCCCAATCTCAGAGACTCAAGGGCCGAATGTTTTCTCTCATTTGTGGCAGCTAGATTACATCTGGAAACAGTATGTTAGATGGCTAAGCTAATAGTAACCTCAAAATGTATGAATTTTTACACAAACAGGGGGATCATTGCCTAGGATACCTGGAGACATAGGGAGGGGGGAGGGTTTAGGAAGGATATCTAGGAGACTGGAGGGAGGGAATATGGGGGAATCAACTCAGAAAGAAACTTCTGACCTCCATGAGAAGTCCATTTAACACAGGGGTTTAATTGGAGGAAACATGGAACCATGGAGAACCCCAGGGGGGAAACCATGGAATGGCTTCAGCCTTGGCTTGCTATTTGAATATACATCTGTTCTTGATTGTTTGATCGTGATTCCCCCTTAATTATCAGTCTATATTTAACAAATAAAAAAAAGAAATGATACAGGAGGGAGGAAAGGAATTGCCTTGAAAGTAGTAGTTTCAATTCTGTCCTATATTTTTTATTGCTGCATTTCAGTTGTACACAGTGGTGTGATTTGTGTTATGTATTTGTACATGCATCCAATATAACAATAAAATTTGGCCAATTTTGAGTATTGACATCGCTCTTAACCAGTCTGAATCGCAGAAGGCAAAGATCTATAAGTTCTGATCTGCCAGGATCCTCATTCTTTTTAAGCTACACAGACTGTAAACCTGGGAGGCATCCTTGTAAGAAACTAGGAAATTCTTAGTTCTCACCAGGGAGCTGCATCTGCTTGGTCATTTGCATCTTTATCTCATATGTCATCTTCACTGTTTGCAGCCTGGCAGTAAACCAAACTGGAAGCAATTTATGCCATGTATTATTCTTCATTTTAACAGATAATCGGAATGAAACAGATCTTTGTGGCCTACTTTGGCTCACATTTTGCCACATGCTCCTGATTTTGCAAAGAATATGTATTCTAATTATGAATCACAATATTTAATATTTGCTGTTCAATTAAAATCCACAAAATTACTTTTTTCAATTACCTGGAAAAATCTACTAAATATTTTTCCCACCAAATTAACTGACTTCGATTGACTGTGCAATTAATCACTCATGAATGTTAAACATAAAAGTACTGTTTGTATAAAGATTCCTCAGATTTCCCTTTTAATTCTACATGATTTGTTCTTTAAGGACACAAAAACTTAAGATACTATAAATAATTAATCTCTCTGGTTCATACTTTTATATTTTAGATGGTAAATTGTGTCTAACAAATATAAAACTTTATATCTGGGTCTTAATTTCTAAAAATTCTAGCTGTTGGATATTTTATCTTAACATTATTTTAGAAAAGAGAGATATAGTGAGCATATTACACAATTACATGCTGAAGGAGAAAATATTCCTGTGCTTCATCCACTGTTGTTTCTTCCGGCATGGCAGAGTTAAATTACTGCCTAAAATGAGAATAAGGCCATTAACCAAGTCAAGATTACAGCCAAAATTTCTCACAAAGCAGCCTCCTGTATTCACTTTTTGTTGAATATTAAGAACACAGGCACTGTCATATTTTAAACCTGTTAATTAACCCAAAATTGAAAGACAAACTATAGAGTCTAAATATCACACCAGAAATGTAGTCATGGTCAAAGCTAATTGTATACTTTTTTTTTTTTTTTTTAAAGAGAGAGGCAGAGAGAGAGAGAGAATCAACTTTATTCAGTTTTTCATGTGGCCTTCATTGCTCCAACACTTCATTGTGTATACGTTTCTGGGATTTGAACTCGCATCCTCGTTCATGCCAGGCAAGCACCATAACTGCAGAGCCACTGCTCCAGCCACTAATTGTATCCTTTTTTTTTTTTTTATCAAGATTTATAGTAATTTACCTGGAAAGATTTATTAATTTCAAGAACTATTCATATCTGCTTCCATAAGTACTTCCAGTGCATTTAAAACAGGGGAATACCAAGAAAGGAAAAACCTAAGTTTACCCAGCATATAGATTTTTTAAGAACACTTAAAATTTGAAAACAGAAATTTGGAAATTTCAAAAGTCTAATTATATTTTTAAATACTGGATGTAATAGTTACAGTTGACTGTCAATTTTGAAATACTCTCTTTTCCAAAGTCCTGGAGCTATTTAGGGGAAATTCTTTTATGTTAGCAGATATGTTTTTTAAATGTCTTGTTTTCCTGTACCCCAGGCCACTATTAGATTATTTCACGATTTTGGGCAATAATGGAAAATGTCCAGCTCTGGGAAAGTGACTAGAAAAGTTCTCCCTTTTGCAGATAACTCTTCATGAACCAAGCACTGGTTAAATTAAAATCTCCACTCATAACCCCAGCTGGCACCTTAGTTCAGTCTGCCCTGAGCTGAGTGCACCCCCTGTTCTATCACCATTTTCTATGTCTTCATTTAAAAAAAATAATAATAGCTCTCATTCAGCTTAGTTATCTGGCCTTTCACAAGCAACTCTTTTGGCCAAAGGATTCCTTAGCTTTAGGATTTAAAATTTGGCTGCCAAGATTCTAATTTCAAACATTCCCACATTTATCAAAAAAACAATAGCATCAAAAAGATAACACTAAACTCCATGAAAGATGACCTTCAAATTGTAGAAATTTAAAAAAAGAAGAAATAGGCAGAAATCACCTGTGAGATGAAACAACTGAGACTTTTAAGTGTTTTAGCTTAAATTTAATCCCAGGAGGGCACCTATGAAATATTTATACTTTAATGTTCCTAAAGTAGTTTAATCTGATCTGCCAAGTCACAGCTACAACAGAATACTATGCCCCAGGGTCAAGCAATGTGCTGAACTCAGCAGGACAGGCCCCATTTCCACAGCCAATATATGTCCTTACAGGCTGTGGTGGAAAAGTTGTAATTTAAGCAACTCTGTCAACTCTCAGCCACAGAACTCCCTTAGAAATGTTGAAGAATTTTCTGCTTGTATATCTGGATATGATGTTTCCTAATCAATATTATGAGTTAAAGAGTCAATATTTGCAGAATTGCAGTAAACACACACATAAAACCAATGTATCAAAAGCTGTCAGCAATCTTGAAGGATCTTTTATACTTAAAGTTATAAAATTGCTTCAGAAATTATGTATTATATTAATACCTAGTGATGAGGAGCATTTCTAAGGATAAGAGGATGGTGGAGTTACTCAATCTTAATTGATTTATCTGTTACTCAGAATAACATCATGATAAATAATTATCACCTAAGCCCAACTGGTTGCACCATTTCCTTTCAAGTGATATTTGTCACATATTGTCAGCATGCGCAACTTAAAAGCTTACATGTGTTTTTCCCATCCATGTAATCTAATCAGAGGTGCAAACCCTGGATCTATGCCAATACAAACCTTCCTTGTTACATGGTTGCTGGCTGCACAGTCCATCTGGAGTCGCTGGTCTGCTTGATGTCACACGGCAGATCCTACTGGCATAGAAGATGAAAGGATGTCAGGCCACGTGTCTGGGGATGACAGTTTTCATTGTGATGAAGCACAGAGTCACAGCTTGTTAAATAAGTCTGTGACAATGATAAAAGACAAAGCCATCAGTCTACAGCAGAATATGGCCTATCTGCCCATGACAAACCAAGCTATCTCTTCTCACACACGCTGACATCTCATAAAGCATTCCCACAAGTGGTGGCCAGAAATAGTCTACGAAGACAGCCCCACAAGAGCATGATAGCTTGCTGCTTATCTTTGAACAAATGAATGGAAAAAACCTGGAGTGCACAATGTAGTTCTCATAGCCTCACAGATAAAAGTGCCTTTTTACTTTGGACATTTTGTATGGTAGGCTTATTTCACATAACATTAAAATCCTGTGCAGTGACTACAAGGTCCTTATATTCAAAGGCATGCCAATTTTAAACTCTTCCTCTATTGTTTTCTAAGTCCATAGGTACAATTTACAAGGTCACTTCTGTTTATTCAGTCATAATATCTAGGAACAAATCAGTAACAAAAATAATCATAGCTGTTATCACTTAGTCAATGATGATCATAGTATGTGTTGTCTCACCTAATCCTCTTTACACATGCACTACTTGAACATGATTGCTTAGACCATTTTCATTCAGCAACAGCTTTTTTATATTCATTTTAAAGATGAGGAAATGGAGACCCAGAGAATTCATTTGTGCTGGCCATTTAATGGACGAATAGAAGGTTGGAATGTGAAAGCCCTGATTTGCCATTTCCACTCTACCAGAATAGTAACAAATAGTACTGGAAAATATTATAAAAAATGGATAGTTTAAAAATGTGAAGGCTATGATCGTATGCTTATTTTGAGGTCACGTGTAAGTTGTTTAGTGATTTAAACTAGGTTTCAGATTGGAATCCTTAAGTTCAGTTATCTTAGCATCTCAGAGCATGGCATTCTTCCGGATGCTCTACTACGGTATGGTTATTAACAAAAAGGAAGCAGTTGGTTTTTAATACATCTAGATGACCCCTTTGCCGTTTTTTCTTCTTTTCTTCCATCCACTCTCCTGGTTTCTCTCTAACCATCTTACTTTCCAGGACCCCACTCCTTTCCCTTTGAATCACTCATCCTCTATCAGTGGTCCCTTTGAACACTGTCTCTCCTTTCCTGATGAATCATACTATATGCATAAGCAGTATATACACATTCTGGCATGTGGTTCCATTTAATCTTATGATGTTTTTGCATAGTCCTACAACTGTTTTGTGGATATAAATTTTGGCTTTCCTTTATTCCTAACAAATTTCTGAGGAATGTAAATGGGCCAAACACTTCTCTTGTATTTAAGTCAGACTTTTCAGAGTTCTAGACAGCTAAGAAAAACTCAGTGAATCCTTATGTAATTGAAGTGCTTTTCTCAGCTAATGATTTCAGAGACCAAAGAGGAAATTAAAACCCTAATTTTTAAGGAAAACTAACACCTGCCAGATCCAAATTGTAAATGATTCTTGGTAACAACAGAAGTATACTTTCAAATAATGTACTTTTTCTAGCCTACTAAAATGGAATAAAATATCTATTCAATTCAGTGGTTCTTGATGTTTTTGACGAACTGTAGAAACTATATTGATATTTTGTTTTTGATATTTACTGGATAATGACAGACTTTTTCTTTTTGAGAGTGAGAGAGAGAGAGAAAGAGAGAGATAAGTTTATTTTTTTCATCTGGTTTTGGTTTTTCCTCCATTTAGTTGTGTATATGGTGCTGGAGACTGAACCTGGGTCCCTGCATATGCCAGGCAGGCACTCTGACACTGAACAACCTCTCCAGTCCTAATGACAAACTTTAAATAGGATATATAGATAGATGTAAAGGTTGATAATGGTAGATACAGTTTTAATAATAAAATTATAAAATATGAAAGTATTAGACTGGAATTGAACTTAACTATCACAAAGTAAGTGGTTTTCAACTCTGTTTTCACATTTGAATCTACTTAGACATATGCATGTACACAAAAATATATGTACACACTCACACATACATACATTCATACACCATATCCACAATGTACTGATTAAGGAGCTAAAGTGCTAAGGCATTTTGAAAAATATTCTTGGATGATTTTAGTGTGCATCTAGGATAAGATAGTGATCTGGATTCACTAATGGTTGGTTTTAGAATTTCTTCTATAACCTCCTTACCAGAATCATGCAACATGCTTATTTAAATTAACACCTTCAAATATAGAGCAGCATCAGAGCACTAGCGACTCTTGTGAACTGAAAGACTTGAGACCACTTGAAAAATAAATTTATATTCAGAAAAGAGAACGTAACTTCTGATTAAAACACAAGGTTCAGGACTGGAGTAGTGGCTAAGTAGTTATGGTGCTTGCCTGGCGTGCACAAGGATGCCAGTCCATACCCCAGCACCATGTACACAAGAAAGTGTGAGACCAACGAATGTCACATGAAAAACTAAACAAAATTGATTCTCTCTCTCTCTCTCTCTCTCTTCCTCCTTTTGAAAAAAAAAACCTCAAGGCTCATAGATTTCAAAATTAGTGAACTTTATAATTCAAAATTATAAAACACATATGATATGATGTTTCAGGCAATAACTTTTTCTGTAAAAACTTTATGTTCCTGATCAGAAAAGTGGATAGAAATTGGTTAAGGGGAAACACACAAAGAGTATCAAGGAAAAACAATAGGAAATAAAGAGCAAGAGATTAAATTGGAAAAATAACAATTGCCTAATAATTTGGGGGGAATTTTTGTCACAATCTTTGCTTAACTCTAGCCTGCCAACTTTAAATCACAGAAATATTACAATAGAGATCAGATTGAACATGTATGCATAAGTGTGTTATATCATTCAAGTAGATTGGCAGGCTTGATAGGATACATCAAAACCCACTATCAGATGAAATTAACTAATATTTATGGGGCATCTATAATGTGAACCATGTTGTTAGAATAACAACTTGGTAAAAGACAGCAGGGCTAGCTAACGTGTGGAGGATATCCCCCAGCAAGAATTTTAGTTATGCTTGTTGAAGTGGACCAGTCAGTTTTAAAACAGGCCAGAAGTGGCCTTTAGATGGATATAGATGTAGAAAAACTATTGGTGTCTAAGAGGAATGGTGAGAGCAATAAATAATATTAGTGGAATGTGATCTTGGCTTCCTGCAATAGGAGAACCCAGTTATTAGAAGCTGTAGAAAAATTAGGAGAAAACCTTTTAAAATCATTTGATAATATTCAACTAATGATCTAATGATGGGGGTATGTACTCCTGATTAGGAATCACATTACAAACTGTAATATCAAGAACGTTTGGAAGAGTGGTATTGCAAGTGGACACACATGAATTTCATCTACATTTTTTGAAGTTTTCAGAGACAAGGAGTCAAGATGAATATTTTAGACACCATGTTAAGAATAACTGGAGATCTTAAGGCATTTCATTCACGCCAACAAACACATAAATTTGTGGTAAAAAGAAGAAAATAAAGTTCAAATGCAATAATAGAAGCGATGTCACAAAATATTATAGATTGAGTGCACAAAGAGAAATTGTTCAGATAATAATGACTTTGAGAGTTCCAAAGGTATAGATCCCTTCAATTTGAAGACCCTTGTGAATGGAAACAAGTAGAAGGTAACATCCCAGTTGAGAATCATTCCATAACCTTATACTTAAAAGGAAGATTTTAAGTCTATTTTGAGTAACAATTTCTTTGACATTGGTAGAAATTTTGGCAAGGATATATAGAGATAGACACTTCAACACACGCTGAGTATTTAGGGGTCTATTTGAACAATGAAAACCCATTGATGTTTCATAAAATGGGTAAATATTTGTGATCCAAACAGTATTTGAGAAGAACTGGCTTAGAGTTCATATGGAAGAAATTGTAAAGGAGAGACATGGGAAGGCCATAGGCCTGTTGTGAAGACTTCACAGCAGAGTAGACAAAGGCAGTGAGAGCTTGAAGGTGGGTTGTACCATGGTGACAGAAGGAAAAAAGTCTGGTGCACGAATTTTTCTAGAGAAAGAGGAGAGGAGTGGCCCCTACAGCTTACTTACTTTACTTACTTTAGTATTTATATCATTCAACTCTGATTAGAAGTCTCCAGTGAGTCAGTTTGATGAAACATTAGCTCAGTTGGAATGTGTGACAATTTCCTACTTAAAAGGTCACAAAAGTCAAACCTGAAAGCTTCTTATTTGGATAAATATACTCAAACACCACTTGAAACAGCATTTCACTCATATGCTGCCTACCAAACAATTAGGCCTTTTCATCTGTGGAACTTATCCAAGCCAACAATGTTCCTTGGCCTCTGATGTCCTTTCCAAATCGTATCTGACAGGGAGAGAACCCTCTGTCTTTATGGCAGACAGAAAATGACATTAAACTCTACAGCAATACATTTTCATTATCATTTAAAAGGATTTTGAAAACACAGAGGTTATGAATTTGACCATATAAAAGCTTCACTTAGCTTGTTGGCACTTAAGGTGATGGTGTACAAAGAGATCAGTTTTGAAGGTGGTAAAAACAATTTCAACAGCAAAAAACTTCAAAAGTTCTTCAAATTACAAAAAATTAAAGAAAATCCTTATTTCCCATCTGAGTGTTTTCATATAATTGAATCAGTTCTCAAAGAAAATTCTGAGTATAGGTAATTACTTAAAGAATACAAACTTTGTGAATCAAAATTCATGAATTCTAGAAGAAACTACCTCCTAAATACTTCTTGAAGTTCTGTCACATGCAAGAGTCTTTATATTTTTTACTTTGCATTCCACATTCTTTGAAAAGCCACAGCTACACAAATTAATGCACTTAACACTCTTATTCTTTATCAATGATATGCTCGATAATTTGTTCTGTGTAGAATATTCTGGGATAACACAGGCATCTCCAGTACATTCTGAGATGAGAATACTTCACAGACTCATGACACCTTAAATTTGGAAAAGACTCTAGAAATTACATAGCCAGTCTCCCACTCAGGATAGAAATACTTCTCTGACAAGGACATCCCTGACAGAAATTATCACCCAGACTGTCTGAAGGCTCTGTAAGCATTCCATTCTATACCTTATAATATTAAAAAAACTTTCTTCTGTATACTTATGCAAGGCATTATTAAAATTGGTGAATGAAGCCCAAATGTGAACTCTGCAGCCCTGAAGACCTATTAGGAACATCTTTTTATTTCTTGTTTTTTTACGTTTGACCTAATTTCGCCACTTTGTCCACAATGATATGAGATGATAAAGCATAAGTTATTAGATACTTTTGAAGCAAAGCCATTTCCAAATAGAAATCTAGGTACGCCATTGAAGACATTCTTATGTACCAGAGGGAATCCAATTAATAGGCATGACTTGTCCTTTGTGACTCCAGAGTGCCTCCCACTTGATTTTCAAAGTGTTTGCAAATGATCTGTTCAATAATTTATTCTTTGAATTCTTCCAGGACTTGGGGTTTAATTTGCCAGAATGTATAGTTATAATTTATTGATTCATACAGTTTGTCAAATATTCATTAAGTACCTACTGTATGTAATATATAGGTCCATGCTTTAATGCTGAATGGGTGTACATGTTCTCTGCATTCCAGGATCTTACACTGTAATGGGGAAAATAGTAAAGGAAACAGACAATTCAAGTACACTGCTCTTTCTAAGTGATAAGAAAGAGGACATAGAGGGGCTTTGTGTAGCACAACAGAAAACATTTAATGAGAATATGTTTCTGAAAGCTTTTTGATGTCATTTGACATGATCCATAAGTAGAAGGTAGGTAAAATCAAGAATCATCAGTGTGGGCAGATGGGCATGTTTGAGATCCCAGTGGGAAACTTTCAGTTCCACGGATAAGGTCAGAGTTTGTAGAGAAAACAATATACGGTGAGACTGGAGGAAGGGTGGAAGGGAGAATGTAGTAAGACGTGACACTAAAGAGGTTAGTATACAAAGGAGCCCTAACATTCCAGAAATATGCAATGTGTGGAAATGTAGTGTGTATATATGTGTCTGTATCTGTGTGTATGTGTGATTAAAGGAGAAATAGCAACAGGAAAAAAGAACAAAAACTAGAAGAGTATATTGGCATGGATGCCAAAGGAAGACCATTTTTTAAGCAAAATAATCTATTTTATGCTATTTATAAAATCAAGATATCATAGGAAGTGGTTACTGTATGTGTCTGAAGTAGGTTCTTAGTTACACTGATGTGAATAATATCAGTGGGGTTGAAATGATAAATCCAAGTTGTTTTGGTCTGAGGAGCGATTGGAAGGGAGAAACATGAGCACAGATGCTGGAATGGCTTGATTTCCAAACTATTACAAATATTGAGAAATATTAAATTATTGAGAAACTGTAGACATGTTTTCTAATCACATTAAGGACTTGTTCAGAAATAATAACCATTAAATTATAATTAGAATAGTTTTATTAAATTTACCCAGCAATATTCATTAGATAGTTTGTAGACAGGGAAAAAAGCAAACACTGATGCAAAATGTTCCAGAAACACCAGCTAAAATGCAGTGAATATGAGAGGTTGGAGTTAAATACTAAGAGCTTAGGAGTTTGGACAAATAGCGTTTATGGAGGCAGATGTTTTCCAGGATGACAGAGGGATCAGAGTGGAAAAGATAGCCTGACACTAAAGTCTTTGGTGAATGAGGAATATGTATAGACTGTGGCTGTGTGACAGCAGTGGGGACTGGAGGATGAAATGGCTTGATGTTACCCACTTCAGCAAAACAACCATTCCATGGAATGCAGAAATGGCATAATCAGAAGTGAAGATCCTAAGAGGTGGTGACCTTGAGCCATGTGGGGCATGGGGGAAAAGTATTCTCCTCTGAAGGAATCTGCAGAAGGACAACATAGATAATTATATTTTATCCATTTAAAAAACTGGAGCAGTTGCAATTCCAATCTACCTCTGTGACTGGATACAAAGCATGATAAGTAACAAATTTGCAGTGAAGCTAAAGTATCCAGGATCCACATACTCGTGATTGCTAAACCATTATAATGACTGATTTTCTGCTACTGATAGGTTTTGTGCCTACACAGGTTTGTGTAAAAGACAAATTGGACTGGAAATACATAATGCCACTGTGAAATCTAATGTGACAGCTTGCCTCTTAAGCAGCTGTTAAGTCTTTTAAAAATAATAACCACTTTCCTTCATTGAGTGTTTATATGGTACACCCACTTGATACTCTTTTACTACTCTATGAGGTAGGACTTAATTCCAATAAGATGTCACAATGAATGCAAAACTTAGGAAAAGTATCCAGTTTGGCCAGGATCGTAGAGCTACATCTGTCTCCAAAACTCATGCCCTTCCGTGATCATATGCCAATTTTCACTTGTGTAAGGTTTCCCTCCAATAATTCCTCCCCAGTAACCTTGCTCTTTGCTAGAAACTTAAACCTACCTGCTTATGGATTTTTCCACTTTCTTTTTCTTTCTTTTACTCTCTTTTCATTGCTTTCTCTTATTCCTCACTTAGTCAAAAACTGTCAGTCATTTCTATCAACGCCAACAAGTCTTTTCAGTTTGTAGCATATAGTTTATAATACAAGAGCACAAGAAATATAGAGCCAATAAAAATGCATGAATACAGGTCTAAGGCTGTAGCTCTATGTTGAAGCACTTTTCTAGAAAGTGTGTGGCCTGAGATTGCCTCCTAACACTGCAACAAACAAGCAAAAATGCATATACATATACATATAAAGCAAGAGTATGTCAAAATTATGAGGTAGATAATATCCATATATAGAATATAAAATGAGATGTATGCCATTCACAACATCAACAAAAATATATTTATCTTGGAATAAATATATGATACTGAAGATTTGGAATAAGTTAAATAAGTAAAATAAAATAAATTTTAATAAGGCACATGAAAGGAACACATGGAGATTACGCAATAAATATTATTGACTTGGAAATTTCTTAATTGTGGAGATATTAATATCACATGAGACAAACTGTACATGTGAATATCTTGAATGCCAAAATATTATGTATGATCTTTTTAATACCTAAAAGAACAAATTTATCCATTATTTCAGGATGTTAATGGATATCCCTCTTTAAACTTCATATTAAATGGTTTTTAGAATGATTTCATCAAATTACTAAGCAAATGAACAATTTGCTTGGTAGAAAATTATGCAAAAGGCGCAAATACAAAGTATAATAAAAATAATATTCGCCAATGGATATTGCATGAAAAATGTGTACCTTCTATAATATAATGACAAATTAGATAATATTACATCTTTTTCTTTTCAGATTAACATTTTAAAAAAATAAAATACTACATCTTAGGGAAATTGGTAGTCTCTTAATGCCGCCAATATAAATATATGTTTACAAATAACAAAATCCTTCATCTTTAACATAGTGACTTCTGACCTTCATTTTTGCCCTAACAATTATCTTTCCAAAAATTTGTCTGAAGGAAATAATTAAATGAAACCCAAAAGATGTATTCATAAACATATTCTCTGTAATATAATGCTTCTCACAGAACATACCATCAATTAACATTTTATTTGACTAATAAGTACTCATGAAAACTGGATAATTTTGGGTAAGTAAATATTATTTAACATTAGAATGGAATATATTATAACTTCATTTGTTGATATACATAATGTAATGTATTGATAAATGAAATAAGATAGAGAAGAGCAAAGAAAGCAGCTGTTCAGCATTTGGTATTGATGAACATGAGGGCAAGGAACAGGTGACACGGATGAGGTGACATGCTACAGAGGAGGTAGATATGCCTTAGTCCAGTGCCAGTTCTGCCACTGACAGACTGCCATATCATGCAAGCTATTGAACTGTTGGAGTCTGACCATTCTATTTCATCAGCTGCCCTAGAATGACCTTGTGACAATTATTGGGGTCTGACCTTCACCTCCATTTCATCAGCCACCCTAGTGTGATCTTATGACTATTTGCATAAGCTCCTTCTGAAAGGGCTGCTAGGTTGTGCTTTGTTAAAGATTAGGGTGGGTTAAAATGTCTTAAGGACAGGTTACTCCCTAGTTTTTGTCTGTACCCCAGTTTTTTTGTCTGTACTGAATCTACATAACACCTGGCAACTCCCTTAGGAGGATCATTGGTTCCTTGGCTGTCTCCCCTCCTCCTCTATAAAAACCCGTGTGCCTTAAGAATAAATGGATTCTGAGCTGCCATCAGCTGCGTGTGGTTGCCTCGTTTCCCGGCTGGGAGGGAAGGGGTCCCCGAACAAGGGGGGACCTGGGTTCCAGCCGTGGGCACTCACCCTCCTCCTGATCGGCTCCCTGGGGGGCAACCCAGCTCCCCACATTGAACTATTTCACCATCCTTGAAGTAGGATTGAATACATGACACTCAAGATTGTTGCGAGAACATCTTTGAATGACATATGTGAAATTGATCACTTCTGCATATTGAAAGCAGTGATTGATAAGGGTAACTAAATGAAAAATAGATATATAATGTTTCCACAGAATGTAGCTTTTATTTTCTATTCGAATAATCCTTTTAAAATTACATTTTCTATGAACAGGACTATTTGAAAAGTAGCAGCATTCGTTGTACTGCATTTATCTTTTGCCATGTAGGTGGAAACATCTTAATTAATGATAGTCTAGAGGAAAATAAAATTCTGAAACAGTTAATTTTCTCTGCAGCATCCACAACCACCTCTCCCAACATGCTTGCACATGTGCTTAGGAACACACACATGCATGCACACACAGACACACACAACACACAAACGCATGTGCTCAAGACCCAATAATATTCATTCTTATGCTCCACAGTTAAATATTCACTATTTTATGAGAAGTTGCTGCGAATTATGGAGAGACCCTCACAATTGCATTCATTCCTGATACTTCGAATTAATAAACTGCTTTGGAGCTGAAAAATAGAGGATGTGACTCAAGATTGATTGCCTCAAGACACCGGTATTGCTGCTGCCTCTTCTGCTCCATCTCTTTGTGCTCTTGGCAGAGTTGCCGGCCTAATATAGCGTCCTGGGACTACTTGATTGTTCGGATACAAACCTCATTTTAGTGTCTTAAAAACTACACTGACGCTAAAGTCACGCATAGTGGTGACACAAGTTAATTATACTGTTCTCAAGAGTGTCAAACAGAGGAGAACGTGGGAGGAAGGCTACTTGAAGGAGAATTCTATTTAATCTCTAAACGTCAAACAAAAGTTGGTTGAACTCTTGATAACATTACCAAAAGAAGGTATGAGCATCTTTACAAGCTCCATTGTTTTCAGTTTCTGCATCTTGCTATATTTTCATCTAGAAATAATGCAGTCCAGGTGTCAGCACTACATCTCCTTTTCGTTGCTTCACATAAGGACTTCATGTTCTCTAATCTATTAAAACACAAATGGGGTGGGGAAGAAAAAATGACTTGGTAATGACACAAAATGTTTCAAATTTGCTAAGTAGCCAAAGTCATTTCTTATGAAAATTGGTACATTTAAATCTCTAATGCTGTGCCTTCACACTGCATTGTCCAGGATGAATAAGTTCTTTCTACATTTGTTCAAATCTTCTTCAGACTGCTTTATTTCCAGTGCCTGGCTGCAGTTCATTTTTGTTGGTTATCTTACACAGTCAGCCACATAGGCAGGAGTTCTTGCCCCTGGCTTTTGTGTTGCCCCCACTCATTGAAAGCTCTTCAATGGCTCTTGGAACTCCAGAGTATAATGACATGAGGTATGGAATAGGGTTGGTGAGAAATATCACAGCAGAATATGCCAGGATATATAGTTCATTTTTGTAACCCTTGAGTCATATGGAGTGGTGAGAAATAGAAGTCATTTTGCATTTTAATGGAACTTCTCTTGAAGAGAGTGCATGCTGTCCCAGTTTTAAAAGCACCAGGATTAGAAGTCTTGAGTGATCCCTAAGAGATCAAATTTCTCACTTAGAAAAATAAAACATTAGAATGACATTATTGTACCATTTCAGGGTTAGAAAATGACCTGCCATGAGTTTCTTGCTCTAATTGGGGTATCTTCATTCAGTGAAGATTGATGAGTGATAGATAGTGTCATGTGTATAGCAAGCTAGGATCCTCTGGGTTCTAAACTGAGGTCAAATAATAACTGACTCAACAATAAGAAGCAACTTATGTGTAATACGAACATTCACATTTTAAAAAGGAAGTGCATTGGCTGGTGAAGGGCAGTAGATATGCACCTACCTCAAAAGTACTGATGATCAGAAATGAATTCCTCACACCTCAAACCTTTACTTTGGGATTTAAATGTCTTGCACATATTTTGAGCAGTATCTCAGTTGTCATTAAATTGAAATTTCCTATCTTGAATTGAAGAGGTAGAGCCCAAGAAATACATCATGGGTGGTAGAAAATGCCTGGATGGGATCTGAAATGTTTGACTACGAATTTCCCTGTTGTGAATAATTCTCAGATGATTCAAAGGTTGTACTTCAAACATCTCCAATGAACATTGGAATCTAAGTGCTTTATATCTCCATAATGCTACTACTATTACTAGTAGTAAATCAGTTCTGTGTATAGGTAGTAAATTTAAAAATCAACTAATCTTGCCTCTTAATTTCACATCCTGTCCAACGCTTATTTTCAGTCTTTTCAATTTTAATCACTCTTGTAGCAACAGTATTGCATTGTGAATTTAATTTGTACTTTTTTAAAAGAGACGGAGAGGGAGAGATTGAGAGAAAGTGAGAATTGATTTTATTCATTTTTTCATCTGGCCTTTGTTTCTCCAACACTTAGTTGTATATGTAGTGCTGGGGTTTGAACTGGGGTCCTTGCACATGCAAGGCAATCTCTCCAAACCCTGAGCCACTGTTCCAGCCCCTTAATTTATGTTTTTTTTATTAGGATTTAGTGTTCAAGATGAATAGGTCTTGAATTTTAACAACCTATTTTTCTGTCTTGAGATGATTACCCAGTTTTTCTTTTATATTTTTATTAACTGTATAGCTTTCCATTTATGTGACAAAATGACTCAAGCAATCACTTTATGAGGAGGAAAGGTTTATTTCAGATCGAGGTTTCTTACTTTTGCTTGGACACAGCACCATTGCTTTTGGATCTGTGGAAAGCTCAGTACATCATGGAGAGACAGTAGAGGAATGTGACTGCTGGGAAGCAAAGCAGAGAGATATGAAGGAGCCAGAGTCCCAACATCCACTTCAAGGGCAAGAATCCAGTGACAAAATTTCCTTCTGCTAGGCCCTCCCTCTAAAAAGGTTGCACTACCTATCAATAGCGTCATAGGCTGGTGACCAGGCCATTAACACCTAGACCTTAAGGGGACACTTATCCAAACCACAGCATTAATGTATTTATAAATATAATAATAAACCTGATTTTATGTACTAAACTGCTTACTAATGAAGTATTAATTTTATTACCATTGAATTTCATTGTCTAGGGTTTTAGGACTTTTGAGTGAGGCTGATGAAAAAGATTGGCCAATAAAGTTCTTTCTTTCCATGTCCTTCTAGAGATCTAGTATCAGACTATGCAAGCCTTATAAGAAATAGGAAGTATCCCCATTTTTATTTATTCTCTGGTAGATTTTGTGTAGTATTGGAAGAAATCTAATTGATGTTTGGTGAAATTCATAGGTCATTCTATTATGACCAATAGTTTTCATTATAAGAATATTATAAAGATGAGATTCATTTCTTTACAAGATTTCAGACTGTTAAGATTTTTAGCTTCTTAAGCCTGTTTGGTAAGTGGGTTTCTTCTCAGGAAACTTTTCCATGTCATTGAAATCATCAAATGGACTGTTTTAAAGACGTTTTAAATTATTAATTGAAGTTTTAATATTTGAATGACATACTGATGTCTCCTTTAATAATCCCAATATAGATAATTAATGATGTTTCTCCTTTTTAAATCAGACTTAAAAGAGATTTTTTCATTTATATAAACATATCAATAAAACAATTTATTATTATTTTCTCTATTGTATGTGTAATTTTTATGATTTATAGTCTGTATTAGTCAGCTTTACTTTATTATAACATAATACCTGAGATATTTACTTAAATATAAAAGCTTTATTTTGACTTGCAGTTCTGGAGTTTCTAGTCCTTGGTGGGCAGATCCATTGCCTTGAGCTTCTGGTGGGGATACCAGATGGTAATGGTGGGAAGAACATGGTGGAGCATTCTTCCCACCTCACAGCGGGAAGCAGAAGAGGAAGAGACGAGGTCCTACAGTCCCCTTCAAGTCCTCCCAGGAGGCCCTGCCTTTCAGAGTTTTACTACCTCTCAATATTTCCACCCCAGGGACCGACCGAGCCTTCAAAATGTGGACCTTTGGGGGCACGTCCAAATCAGAACACATTTTCCATTTCCCTATTGTTTACTTAAGAATGACATTGGTATCTTGATGGAGATTGCATTGAATCCATATGGTGCTTTTGGCCTAGTGGCCATTTTCATTACTTTAATTTTGCCTAACCAAGAGTATGGAATGTCTTTCCATCTTCTTAGGTCTTCTTCAATTCCTTTCTTTGATGTTTGATAATTTTCAGTGTAGAGGTCTTTTACTTCCCTCATTAGGTCAATTCCCAAGTTTTTTTTTTTCTTTTTTTAAGGATATTGTGGATGGAACCAATTTCCTGATTTCTTCTTCTGCCCTATTATTGTTAGCATAATGGAAATATATTGATTTATGGGTGTTGATCTTATAGCCTGCCACTTTGATACATCTGTTTATTATTTCAAGCAGTTTTTTGGTAGAGGTTCTTCTGGATATTCCAGATATATGATCACATCATCAGCAAAAAGAGATAGTTGATTTCTTCTTTTCATATTCTTATCCCTTTTATTTCCTTCTCTTGCCTGATTGCTCCAGCCAGGGTCTCGAGGACTATATTGAATAAAAGTGGTGAGAGTGGGCAGCCTTGTCATGTCCCTGAGTTTAGTGGAAATGCTGTCAGCTTTTCTCTGTTTAGTATTATACTAGCTGAGAGTTTGTCATATATGGCCTTTACATAGTTAGTATACATTCCTTTGACCATACCTTCTCCAGATTTCTGATCATAAATTGGTGTTGGATTTTATCAAAGGCCATTTCTGCATCAATTGAGATGACCATATGGTTTTTGTACTAAATTCTATTTAAGTGATGAATCACATTTATTGATTTGCTTATGTTGAACCATCTTTGCATCCCTGGAATGAAGCCTGCTTGATTGTGATGAATTATCTTGCTGATGTGTTTTAGAATGCAGTTTGCTAGAACTTTATTAAGTTTTTTTGCATTGATGTTCATCAGAGATTTTGGTCTGTAGTTTTCTTCTTTTGATGTGTCTTTGCTTGGTTTCGGTATCAAGGTTTTGGTTGCCTCATAAAAAGCAATTGGGGGAGTTCCCTCCTTTTCAATTTCTTGGAATAGCATACTAAGGTGAGGTGTTAGCTTTTCCTCATAGGTGTGACAAAATTCATCGTGGAATCCATCAGGTCCTGGCTTTTCATCTTTGGAAGGCTTTTAGTTGCTATATGGATTTCAGTGCCTGTTATTGGGCTGTTTAGCATAAACGTACTCTTGGTTAGGTAAAATTAAAATAATGAAAAAGACCACTAGGGAAAAAGCACAAACTGATTCAATGCAATCTCCATCAAGATACCTATGTCATTCTTTATGCATATCATCCTGCATCAATTTAGGAATGTTTTATTTGTCTAGAAATTTGTCCATGTCTTCCAGATTATCTGATTTAAAGGTGTAGAGTTTTTCAAAATCAGTTCTGATAATATTTTGGATTTCTGTGGGGTCAGTAATGATCACTGCTTTTTCATTGGTGATTTTGTTGATATGCTTCAATTCTTCACTTTTTTAGTGAGAGGGGCTAGGGGACAGTCAATTTCGTTTAGTTTTGAAAAGAACCAGCTCTTTGTTTCATTGATTTTTTTTTATGTTTTTTGTTGTTTTTGTTGTTGTTGTTCTCAATTTCATTGAATTCAGTTTTGATCTTGATTATTTCCTGCCTTCTGCTGGCTTTGGGATTAGATTGCTATTCCTTTTCTGGAATTTGAGGTAATGCATAAGCTTATTTATTTGGGATCTCTCCTGATTTTATTTTTCTTTTTTTATTATTTAAAGCAAGAGAGGGACAAAGTGAGAAAGAGAGAGAATTGGTTTTATTTATTTTTTTGAACTGGCCTTTATTTCTCCAACACTTAGTTGTATATGTGCTATTGGTGTTTGAACCCAGGTCCTTGCACATGTCAGGCAAGTGCTCGAACTGCTGAGCCACTGCTCCAGCCCCACTCCTGATTTTTAATGTAGGTATTCAATGCTGTAAATTTTCCCCTTACAAATGCTTTCGTGCTGCTCCAGATGATTTAATATATTGTGAGTTTATTCTCATTTGCTTCAAAGAATTTCTGGATTTCTGCTCTCATGTCTTCTTGGATCCATTCTTCATTTAATAGGGTATTATTCAATCTCTGTGCTTATTTGCATTTTCTGTTATAATTTTTCGGTTAATTGCTAGAATCATGGCATCATGGTCCGTTAGGATATAGGGGACAATATGTACCTCTTTTATATTTGCTGATATCTCTCTTGTGAACTAGAATATGATCTGTTTTGGAGAAGGAATCATGCACTGCTGAGAAGAAAGTAAACTCAAACAATTTGGTATGGAATATTTCATAGATGTTTGTTAAGTCCATTTGATTTATTGAGTTGTTTAGGCTGGAGATTTCTTTAATGTTTATTTGATAATCTATCTATAGGTAATAGAGTAGTATTAAAGTCCCCTGTATTAGTGTGTTGGGGTCTATAAGCAGTTTTACATCATGGAATATTTTTTCCACATACTTAGGGGTGTTGATGTTTGGAGCATTGTTACTTGCTATGGTTATAACTTCCTGATGTATTATTTTTTACTTTACTATGATGTAATGGCCTTCTTTATCTCTTCTGATTAAATTTTGGTTGAAATCTGCTTTGTCAAATAGAAATATTTGAATACCAGCTTGCTTTCTTGGGCTATAAACTTGGTATTTTTTTTCCATCCTTTCACCCTCAATCTGTGGATGTCTCTGGCTGTAAGATAGGTGTCCTGAAAGCAGCATATTGTTGGATTATGTTTTTTGACCCAGTCTACTAGTCTCTGTCTTTTGATTGGTGCATTGAGACCATTCACATTCAGTGTTAGGATAGTTATGTGATTGTAGTCCACAATCATTGTGTTTTATTAGTGAGCTCTGTGTAATGGTTGTCTTTTTTACAGCATTACTTTTATTGAATATCCTGTTTGTGGGTTTTGAGGATTGTTTGATTATTGCTCTATCTGGAATTTGTCTTTGAGAATTCTTTGTAATGCTGGTTTTCTGTTCGTGAATGCTGCAAGTTGATCATGAAATGTTCTTATTTCCCCCTTTGATTTTTTTTCTTTTAATAAAAAGAGTGACACTGAGAAAGAGAGAAAGTGTCATTTCCTTAATGGGAGAGAGAGAGAGGGAGAGAGAGAATCAATTTTATTTACTTTTTCATCTAGTCTTTGTTTCTCCACCACATAGTTGTGCATGTGGGTCTGGGTTTGAACGCAAGTCCTTGTGCATGACAGGCAAGCGCTATAACCGCTGAACTACCACTGCAGTCCAGAATGCATTCTTTATTTAGTCTTTCATGTGTCTTTCATTGCTCTGACACTTCGTTATATGTGGTGCTGTGGTATGAACCCACGCCCTTGCACATGCCAGACCAGAGCCATAATGCTGAGCCACTGCTCCAGCCCCTCCTCTTTGAATTTGAAACTGAGTTTTGCTGAGATTGGTATTCTCAGTCAGCTGCAGGTTGTTGTCATTCAGAGATTGAAATATATCCTTCTGGAATCTTCTAGCTTCTAGGATCTGAGTTGAAAAATCAGATGTGATCCTTATTGGTTTGCCTCTGAATGTGATTTGGTGTTTCTCTCTTGCAGATTTTAATTTTCTTTCCCTGATTTCACCCCTATAGATTTTGAATATGATGTGTCTTGGTGAAAACCTCCATTCTTTATTGGTACAACTATACCAGTATTCTTTTTTGTTCCAGCTTTATTAGTTATGAATAACAAATTAAAATTGTGCATAGTCATGTGTTGCTTAATGATAATCAGGGATAGCTTCTAAAACTGCATTGCTAGGTGATTTTATCATGGAGTGTACTTACACAAACTTAGATTGTATAGGTTTTGCACACCAAGGTTATATGATACAGTCTGTTGCTTCTAAGGCACAAACCTGTAGTGAATGCTACAATACTGAATACTGTAGGCAATTGTCTTATAATTTTAACTATTTTCTATTTAAGCATCTAGAGATAAAAAAGATAAAGTAAAATTAGTAGGCCTTAGGAATTTTTCAGTTGCATTGTAATAGTATAGTACCATATATGTAGGAAGTCTGTCACCAAAAAAAAAATGATATGAAGTATATGATATTCCACATAAAATGTATCACATGATGATTTGATACGTGTGTATACTGTGAAATGCTTAACATAATCAAGCTAGTTAGCACATTCATCAACTCATAGTTTACACATTTTTATGGTGAAAACAATTAAGATCCACTCTTAGAACATTCAAGTGACTATCTTTTTCAAATATACCATGCATTATTGTTTACTACAGTCACATCAGATCTCCAGAAGTTACTCATGTTGTCTCACTGAAATTTTGTATACTTAAAGCAATATCACCTTATTACCCTCACCCACAGTTCCTCATAATTAACATTCCATTCTTTGTTTCGCTGAGTTTTGATTTTCTAAATCACACATATAACTAAGATCATGCTGAACACCTTTTGGAATCACTCTGATTTCCAGGTCCATCTATATTATCGCAAGTAGCAGGATTTTTTTTCTAAAGCTAATATTACATTCTTTTGTAATGTAATGTATTACATTACATAAATTTTCTTTAGTCATTCATCAGTGATCACTTAGGTTGTTATTTTACCTTGGTTATTGTGAACAATACTGTAATGAACATAAGTGCAGATGTCTCTTTGAGATAATGCTTTCATTTCATTTGAATTTATTCCCAAAATATTATTGCTGGATCACATGGTGGTTCTATTTTTTTTATATTTTAAGGGACCTCCATATTGTTTTCTGTAATGGCTGTCCCAATTTACCTTACCAATAACAGTGTAGGAGTTTTAAGTTTCCTCATATTTTTGCTTACACATTTTTATTTATTGATTTTTTTGATAATAACCTTAATAGCTGTAAGGTGATATTACATTAGAGTTCTGATTTGCATTTTGATTTGCATATTAATAATATTTTTATAAACCTGTTGGCCATTTTTGTCTTCTCTGGAAACAAACTGTCATTTCAGGTCTTTGACCATTTTTAATCAGGTTATATGTTGTTTTGCTCTTGGGTTGTATGAGTCCCTTGTATATTTCAAATATTAAAGCCTTTTGAATGCATGGTTTACAGATATCTTTTCCCATTCTTTAGTTTGCCTTTTCATTTTGTTGATTTTTCCTTTGTTGTATAGAAGCCTTTCTACAAGGAAAACTCTTTTTTGTTTATTTCTGCTTTTGTTGCAGTTGCTTTTGGTGTTATATCCAAAAAATCATTGCGTAGACCAATGTGAAGGAGATTTCCCTCTTTTCTTCTAAGAATTTTCTGACAACAGGTCTTACGTTTAAGTTATTAATCCATTTAGAGTTAATTTGTATGAGTGGTGTAAGACAGGGATATAATTTCATTCTTTTGCAAATAGCTATCCAGTCCTTCCAAGATCATTCCTTGAATAAATGAAAAAATTCCATAAATGATCTACATAATTTTGGTACTTTCTTAAATATTAGTTGACCATATATATGAGGCTTATTTGGGGCCTTTCTATTGTGTTCCATTGGCCTATTTGTTTGTTTCTTTTTTTTTCTTTAACTTTCATACTAAAGATTTAAGTGATTTATAAACCACAAATTACAGTATTAGATTATTACAAATTTGAGTATGTGCTTACATGTACTAATAAGTTTTATACTTTCATATGCTTTTATATGACTAAAAAGCATCTTTTTATTTCATTATGAAGAACACTTTTTAATATTTCTTGTAAGGAAGGACTAGTGGGAATTAATTAGTTCAGATTTTGTTTGGGAAATTATTTCTCCTTAAGAGCAGTCTTTCTACTTTAAGTATGCTTGAATGGCAGATTTTTTTTCTTTTAGAATTTTGAATACCATCTTGCTCTCTCCTGTTCTGCAAGATCTGCAGAGAAATCTAATAATTGTATAACTGAGATTTCTTGTATGTGATGCATCTCTTTTCTCTTGCTCCTTTCCCATTTCTCTTTTTGTCTGATTTATAACAATCTCATTATAATGTGAGTCAGTGAAGCTTTCTTTGGGTGAAAACTGTTCTGGAAATGTTAACAGCACGCACCTTCATCTCCACGTCTACACCAAGATTTGGGGTGTTTTCAGCGTTATTTTTTAAAATGAAGTTTCTGGTCTTACTTCTCTTTGCAGGAAATAAGCAATGCCTATATTTCTCTTCAGCATGCTTCAAAAAATCCTATTAGATCTCTTTATTCCTTTTTATTCTTTTTCACTATTTATCAGGTGACTTTACATGACCTGTCTTTAAGTTAACAGATTTTTTCTTCTGATTGATCAAGTAATCTGTTAAAGCTGTTATTTTCACATTCAATTTCATTTATTGTATTTTTTGGATCCATAATTTCTGTTTGGTTCATTTTCATGATACTTATATCTTTGTTAAACTTACTTTCCTCACGAATTGTTCTTCTGATTTAGTTCATTTGCTTATAATTTATTCTGTTGCTACTTATTGAACATTTAAAACGAATCATTTTGAATTATTTACCCATCAATTCATAGATCTGTATTTCTTCATGGTTGTTCATAGGAATGATCCTGTTTTCCTTTGGTTGTATTGCTTCTTTGGATTTTGGTGTGCCTTGAAGTCTTGTATTGCTCTCTTTGATTTGAAGGAGTCTTTACTTATTTGAGTCGGAGAGAAATATCTTCACCAGTCAGCAATGATTGTGAGGTTCTTTCATATATGTTCTATGAATTTTCACATCCCATTTCTCTTGTTACTTTTGGAGAGATGAATTGTTAAGATTTGATGCCTCTCTTCCATTTCTCAAAGCCACTCTGGATGGTAGAAACCACCTATAATAATAGGTGGTACCAACTGTACTCAAGTTTCTCCACCTTCTCCACATTCAAAGGCATGGTTAATAATGTGCTCATAAGCAATCCATAGAGGCTTAAATTTGTTTTCTGTAAGGGATACTTGAACAGAAAGCCATGGGTACAGGAGGGAGGTAAGGTAAATGGCATATAGGAGACACCTATAGACTTCCTGGGGCCATACACAGGTACGGCTTCTTAATCGGTGTGTGTTTGGCTGCTTAACAGGCTCTGTAAAGCCATCAGTTGAATCTGTAGTCCCTGCTAAATTCTCAGCCCTAGTTGCTATGAGTCACTTCCAAGATTCTCACAGTCTTTCAACCATGCTTATTCTCTTAGTAATTTAGATGGGGAAAAAAAGAAGTGGACGTCTTTGATAGCGTTCAACACAGCTGGGGAAGTCAGGTTTTTATTCAGTGCTCACTTTCTATGTGAAAAACTGTTAGTCAAATGGATCTGTCTTAAAACTGAGTTCTGCCACCATGGTTATGTGATAAAAACAAGACTGCATTTCCTACTCTATACAATGCCTCCATTCCAGAAGATTTGCACCAACATCATGTTGTACCTTTGGCATGGGACACCTGAACTCCGCAAAAGTTTTCTCATCTGTGGGTGGTTGTTCAAATTTAGTGCATTTTAGGTTGGTGATGGTAGAAAACTTCTATTCCATCATCTTGCTGACACCCCAGTGTTCTTATTACTATTTTATGTTTTTTTCAGATTTTGTCTTTTCAGTTTAAGTATTTCTGTGTACTTCTATTCAAAAATGTTTTTGAAGCAGAATAGTTACGTTTTATTTCAACGCAATAGGCCAACTATTTTAATTAAAATATTTAATCCATTTACTTTCTTTTAAGAGAGAAGGACAGTGAGAGAGAGACAGAGAGAGAGAGAGAATCAATTTTATTGAGTTTTTCACATGGATTTCATTGCTCTGACACAGTTGTGTATGTGGGTGCTGGGGTTTGAACCTGTGTACTTGTGCATGCAGAGCAAGCTGCCTAATCCATTTACTTTTAATGGAATTCCTTACATAGTTTGATTTAAATATACTGTTACACTATTAGTTTTCTCTGTCTTCAGTGGCTTCTTTATTGATATGTGTCTCCTCTTTCACCTTCTTTTGAATTCACACTATTATTATTACATTTTCCCTCTCTATTACCTTGTGAATTATGCATTCTTTTATGATTATTTTAGTGTGTACTGATTAAAAATTTATTCATGACTTATTAGAGTATAACTTTTTAATAATTCGTCATTCCTTTAATGCTAGCATCTTTAAAAACTCTTAAGAAGTCATCTTTTATGCTTGCATTATAATTATAATGCATTTTAAGTTTAGACTTATAAATTTCATACACATTATATTATTTTATACAATCAATATATATTTATATTTACCATTTCCAATGTTCATTAGTCCTTTGTGCATTCCATGTAATTGTTATAATTATATTATCTTTAATATAAGAATTAACTTTTGTATAACTTCTAATGCCTGTTGGTGAAATATCCAGGGTTTGTTTGCTGAAAATATTCATTTCATGTATTTCTTGAAAAATAATTTTATTGGTTACAGAATCCTAGTTTAACAATAATTTTATTTTAACACTTTAATGACATCAAATCATGAGCTTCCAATTTCCTGTTTCTGGTGAAATGTCATCTGTTAGTCTTATTTTTATTCTTTTGAAAATATTCTCTTTTATTATCTGCCACTTTTGAGATTTTTTTCTTGTTTTTAGTATTCAACAATTTGACTGCAATGTGCATAGCTTATTATTTCTCTCATGCTGAGTTTCTTTCATCTGTGTATTAATGGTGCACATCTTACACATCTGTTTAAAATTTTTTCAGCTAATTTAAAACATATTTATTTATTTATTTGATATTAGGGACTGAACCCAAGGCACTTAGCCACTGAGCCACATCCCCAACCCTTTTATATTTTGTCTGAAGATAGGGTTTCACTAAGTTTCTTAGGGCCTCACTAATTGCTGAACCTGACTTTGAACTTTTGATCCTCCTGCCTCAGCCTCCTGAGCTACTGGGATTAAAGATGTGTACCACCATGCCTGGCCTAAAGTTTTCTAAAAGTCTCTCTCTCTCTTTTTTCTTTCTTTATGGACATTTGAGTTTGACTTTTGTGCCTTGTTTTCTACTATTATTTTTCTGTGATTCAATTTGGATATTTCCTACTGGCCTCTAATCCTCTTTTGTTCAAACTTCTGTGGAAAACATCCATTGATTTATGTATTCATTTCAGATATTAAATGTTGATTCCAAAATATTCGTGTAACTTTATACTTTAATGAATGTTTCCACATGCTAAAAACTTGTAATTTTTTTCTAATTTCTTAAGTATATTAAGCATACTTATTTTAAAATCATTGATTTCTGATTCAAATATCAGAATCACCTGGAAGTCTGATTCTGTGGCCTGTTTTCCTTGCTGTTTGAAAATCATATGGTTCTATGTCTCTGCATGCCTAATGATTTTTTAATATAATAATGAACATCATAAATTGAAACTAGAAATATTGAAATACTAATATTTTTACCATGGAGGTGCTAGGAAAATGAAACAAAGTAGTGATTTCTTTAATTGAATCATAAATGAGCCAGATCAAAACTGTATTGAATTTTTGTTGAGACTCACTCTCTCTCTACTTTATTTCTTTTGCTAGGATGTAAATAGTGAGATCCTAACTGGGGATCTGGAAACTGTTTATCTCTCACTACTGAAGAGCGCAGGAATTTCCTTGTTACTTCTGGAGACTCTAGGCTGTCTGTCGTTCTGCTCATCTTTTGAATAGCAAACATCTTGTCAGGGAGTCTGGATATGTGTTTGTCTGCCAAAAGTCCTACATGTTCCTTAGTCTCCCAAGAACTTTTTATCAGGGGCAAACCCTAGATTTTAATTCCAACTATATTCAGAATTGGAAAATATGCCCAAAAAGAAAAATCTAATGTAGATTGTCAGTATGAATTCACAACACTTTTGAGATCCTTGAAAAATTATATTTCATGATCCTTTTCTTCCAGATTAAGGCTTGAGTAATTTTGCTCTGATTTTTTAAAAATGTGCAGTTTGGTTCTGCTTCCACCCATTCTTTCTATTCTTTTGGCCACATATTTGAAGACATGTAAGTCTCCAGTACTGGATGACTGCTGAAGGCTCTGTAGATTTATGTTTGTGACATTGCTTCTCCTCTGAAGAAAACCCAATTCTCGGGCTCTGGAACAAAGCCCAAATTGTCGCTTACTCCCAGGAAAAGGCAACATCAAATCCTGAGGTCGCTTCTGAACGAATATTTTTCTGAAATGTTCTCTCAAAATTTAGTCTCTCGGGTTCTCCTTGCAATTGCACCTCTTTGATGCTCTTGAAAATATAACTTTTGTAATTTATCTTGTTTTTCCTGGGTATTCACAGAGGCAGTGTTGGCTTTCTGCAAATTACTTTATCCTTCTTCGAAGAAGTCTCCAAATATTATTCTTCATTTTGGTTTTGAATGCCATCAGGAGGCATTTATTCTTTTTGTTTTCCAAAGTTATCACTAATCCCTAGTGTATGAAATGTACAATCTGACACACTGTAGAGGGTGAAGTTTGTGACCACTGTGCTTAAAGGAGCTATAATTTTTCATCTCTTATGCCCATCCAGTTCTTGTCTATGTTTTAAGGTTCAATTCCAGTCTAATGCCTCTGGGACACCTTGCCTGCCTTGCAAGAGATGTCTGCTTTCAATAAATCCCTTAGTACTATTGTCCTTTTGTGCTATCTTCCTAAATAATAAATATTTACAAAGATCTCATCTGTTACAAAATAAAAGAACATTTCCATTGCCCAGAATAGTTTAGATATGGGAAAATGGCTGGGAAAGAAGGGATTTTAACCCTTGCTAGTTTCAAATTGAAAAGTGATGATGATAGAGATAGTCAGCTTTGACAGCAAAAGACTGCATGGAAAATCTTTATTTGAAAGAAGCAGCTCTTTGACCATTTTGGAAAATTCATTTTATATATCTCCCCAGTGCTTTCCTATCTTCGAAAGAGAGGACACAATGAAAAAAGGAGGGAGAAAAAAAGTCCACTCTGAATTCAGTTGCTTCTGATAACAGCAATAGATTTATCTCACTGAATTTGAATGCTAAGTTACTCAGCTGGATGGACTGACACAGACTGTATTTAAAATTCCTTAAGCTTCAGCACTGGGTTAAAAAGCCCCTGTCTTCTACTAACTGATTTCATCTTCTCAGTGTAGGTAACAGAATGTCGCTAGACCCCAAAGGTAATCCAAAAGTGACATGAAGCATATGGTTTAATTATGCAGTTAGTAATGTTAATAAAAGGAGGGTTCTTATATTAAAAAGTACCTTGTAGCAGCATCAATTATATTCCAACAATGGTATTTGAATTCCGGACACAATACCATGATGTTAAATTTTACATTACATGGTTTACATGCATCAAAATACCACCACGTGACTTATTTATACCACTCAAGTCCCTCCAGCATTCAACTCAAGGCTGTCTTTTAATTCTGTAATGAAAACTTTAAAGCTTAAAATCCTGAACAAATGTCATCACTACACCAAAGTAGAAATATGGTTTATGAAGGTGAAGAGACCCTTTGGGGGTTTGCATCATAGAATCTTGCCTAGAGAAAATATTAAGACAAGGGAGAATAACCCAGCAAGTCTGGAGAATCACTGTCCCCCTTCTTAAGTACTTAGAAATATTATGGAGCATTCCAGTGAATTTTTCACTTCTGTTGTCCCAAGGCTGTTTATGATCTTAAATTAACCTTATTTTAAATAAGACTTCTTTACAATATCCATCATTAGTGCATTTTGGAAAGCCACATTTCCGATAAAAAAATCTTCTCTTACTCATTAGATAAAAGTTTTCTTGTTTTCCATATTTAGAGCATATGATTCAGAAGGATGAACTTAGGATTGGCATGGCTTAAAATTGTGTGGTTTATTTTATCTTACAGCACAATAAAAAAAGATTAGTAAAGATTATGATACCAGGATTCATTTTTAATTTACTTAAATAAAACCTCATTTTTTCTAAGTTTTTAAGTTATTTATGGTATTTATAGATTAATGTAATCACTACTACAAGCTGGATATGTTACAGTTTCATCACCAAAAGCAAAACAAAAACAACAACAACAAAAAAAACCCTGGACTTATAATCAAACCATTTCTCTATGTCTAATTGCAAACAAAACCATGACTGTGTTCCTCTTCCTCATAGCTTCATTTTTAAAAATATTTGATATTGACAGAACTCTTTGAAGCTGTATTTTTTGATTCAGCATGGTACTTTTGACATAGACATGCTATTGTGTCAATACTGTGTTCATTTTGCTGAGAGTACTTAACAACATGGATATACCATAGTTTGCTTATCCATTTACCAACAAAGGGCAGTTGAATGGTTTAGAAGTTCAGGCAAGTATAAACAGAGGTGCTAAGAACATTTGTGTACATATATTTTCATTGATGTATGTTTAAATTTCTATATGGTGAATAGCTAAAAGAGGGATTTCTGGGTCATATGATAAAATTAGGTTTACATTCATAAGATACCACCACACTATTTTCCAGGGATGACACCATTTTTCATTTCACAGTTAATGCAGGAGAATTCTGGTTGCTCCACATCTTTCCCAGCCCTTAGTATTATGAGACTTTCTTTTTATTGCTGTATTCACTGTTTGTTTTAGCCATTCTGAGAACTTTGTGGTATCACATGGTAGTTTTGATTTTCATTTTGTCAATGCCTAATGACTTTGAGTGTATTTTTATATGCTTATTTGCCATCTGTATACTTTTTGATAAGATCTATGTTCAAATATTTTGCCAATTGCTTTGAGTTAACTGCTTCATTCTTACTGAATCATGAGAGTTCTTGCAACTTAAAATGATTTCTGTTAGTCTGTGATTTGTCATCATTTTATTAACAGCTCTTTCTCATGACAAATCCATCCTTGTGAAGATTTTCCTCTATGCTTTCTTCTAGAGGACTCATAGTTTTTACATTTAATATTTAGTTCCATGGTCCATTTTAAGTTTATTTTTATTTAAGATATGGGGAAGATTTCTTTTTATTTAAAAATATTAAGAATTCATTATTTCAACTCCATTTGTTTAAAAGGTTACCCTTGCTCCATTGAATTGCTTGCGTGCTTTTATCAAAATTAATTGGTCATATTTCTTTGGGTCTTTTTCTGGAAACTCTATTCAGTGTCTCTGATTTATGCTTACTCTTTTGCCCATACCACATTGTCCTGACCATTATAACTTTATAATAAATTTTTAAGCAGTGTAAGTCCTACAAACATATTCTTTTTCTTGAACACTGTTTTGGTTCTTTTATCTACTTTTAGATTTTACATAGATTTTGGAATCTTGTTTTATCTTAAAAAGAAAGCACTGTTTGGTCATGTATGGTAATGTAGATGATCTAGGGGGACATGGACATCTCAAATATCATGAATCTTCTAATCTTTGTACATTCTATATGTAGTTAAATTCTTTAATTAGTGTTTTTTTAATTTTCTGTATACAGATCCTGCATCAAAAGATGGATATTACACATTTTAGAGTCATTATTTGACTTACTCAGCTTATTGATTCCTTCTAGCTATTTTGTTTTTGTTTTTGTTTTTTGGTAAATTCCTTTGTCTGGCCTGCATAGAAAATTGACATCTGCAAATAGAAACAAGTTGGTTCTTTCTTCCCAATGAATTGCTTCTATTAATTGTTTTCTTGTCTTTTTTACAAAGTCTAGAATATTCAGAAAAATGTTGGATAGACACCATTACAGTGTACATCATTGCCTTATAATTGATTCTATGGAAAAGGCATTCAATATTTCACCATTAAGCCTGAATTTTACCTCTGGGGTGATTTATGTGGTTTATTGTTATTAGTTAAAAGATTTTCATTGCTGTTCTATTGCTTATGGGAGTTTTGATCCTGTGCGGAGGTTGAATCTTGTCAAAATTTTTTCGCATCAATTAATAATAACATCTGTTTTTTCATTCTTTGGCATCTAATTAATATATGAATATTGAACTAGGCTTGCATTCTTTTTTATTTTTTATTCATTCAAAATAGTCTTACATATTGGAGGGAATCATTGTTACACATGCATGAACACATGGATATTGACAAAGCAAACCAAGGCTGATGCCAGTTCGTGACTTCTCCCGACCCCATGGTTCCCCTACTTTGCCCCCATATTAGTTGGGCTTCTCCTGGACTTGGAAGGTTCCCACCGGGTTGATAAACTCCCTCCTCCCTCCCTCTGGCTGCCTTGCATTCCTAAGATAATCCCATGTTTCCACTAAAGCCTTCTTTCCAGTTCTCTGCCTAGAAAGCCAGAGTTTTGTTTTCCCCGCTCTGCAACACACTTGCAAAGACAGCAATGACCTTTGAGACCAAGTGATGAGAGGAAGGAGGGAAAGAAAATAAATAATGAAGATTGTTTCTTCACTTTGCAGACCAAAGTTCCTCTGAACAAAGAGAAGTACTCACCTCCTTTAGAGCTTTAGGAACTTGCCCTGCTGCCTTGGGAATATATGGGGACCAGAATGGGTGAAAATGTATGTAACAAAAACAAGTGCTTCCTTAACTATCTCTGAACAACTAGGACTTCCTCACTTCCTCACTCAGTCCTCAGATGAGAAAGAGGCCTTCCCCTTCCCCTCTTTTTTTGTCTGCACACAGTGAGCTTTTGCCACAAACTTCCTTTGAGTCCAGTCTTGGAATTCTAAGATGAAAAATGAAATAGGCAGTTCCCCTCCATTTTGGTGGTACATCAGATTCTGGTTTCCTTCTCCAAACCACTAACTCCCATTTATTTTGCAGAAACTAAAGTATCTCCTTCAGTCTATCCAGAGATTGTAGGTTCATTCAGTGGAAATGCATTTGCTCCATCATATTTGGGAATGAGACTGATAGAGTTTCTTAGAGAAATGTTTTAGGTGTAATATGCTTACTGCTAATATTTTACTTTAAAATTAATTTTGTTCTTCTGTCTTTAAAATAAGCATCCCTCTATTTATATTGGAGCTACCTATATTTTTGATTGTTTTCTCTGAAATTATACTATGAAATTGCATATCATGAATTTTTAAATAAAGTCTTGAACAGATCCATTTAGAAGATTATATATGTAACAAAAATGTGACTTGTTCAGGAGTTTGAAACCAGAGCATTTTCCTGGATTCCCTTTAGTGAGAAGCATGTGCAATTAGGAACAGCTTTGAGACTGCCATCTGATGCAGCCGGGTGGGTGGCCTGCCATTGCTCCTCTCCACACTTGCTTAGCACAATTTATTCCTCACAGGTGGAGTTTTTGCATTTTCGTCATCTAAGCGCTTTGTGTGGTGTAACAGGGTGATGATGAAGAAAGCAATGTCTTTGTGTGTGAGCAAACACACAGACTTGAGTTTTCCCCTTAAAAGGAGTTATTTCTCATCTGTCACCTTTTAGCTAAAAATATTAGAAGCTTGTTTCGACTCCTATCTCTGTTGCTGATCCCTGAGCAAAGAAAAAAGAAAAGTTAGGGTTTTGTAATTTGGGAATTTCTAGATTCATGAAGACCAAAGACTATCCGAAAAATTATTTATCATTCTTTTACCTAAGTTTGTCCAGGATCTACAAAATGTCTACAGATAGGATTTATTGTGTGTCAAACAGCATAAAGTGCATGAGATGGAAAAGTCTGAGCACCTGGGGTTCTAAACCTAGTTTTTCCTTAAAGCAATGTCTTTTCTTTTTTTTTTTTTTTTTAAGAGTGAGGAGAAGAGAATAAGAGAAAGAGAAAGAGAGAACCAATTTCCTTTAGTTTTTTTTCATCTGGCCTTTTTTTCTCCAACACTTAGCTGTGTAGGTGGTGCTGGGGTTCAAACCTGTGTCCTCACACATGCCAGGCAAGTGCTCCACCTGCTGAGCCATTGCTCCAGCCCCTTAAAGCAGTGTCTCATGTTTACGTTGTGGTTTAGGGCTTTCATTCCTGAACCCCATTCCTCATGATGATAATAATACCCATTGCTGCTGTATTATTTCCCAAGTTTTAGGGATGAGAAACAAAGGCTCAGAGCAGTTAAGATCTTCTGCTCTTTCATAATCTCATATTAGTTCCACCTAAAAGCCTCTAATCTGATATGTTGTAGGAGGCACATTACTTGATCTGTAAAATTACAAATTTTTACTAAAATTTTTCCAAGGTCTTTTCATGTACAATCACATTAAATTTGTGCATTTCAGATGCCTATCAACCATAATCACTTTATAAAGACTTCTTAGAAAAATATCTGATTTTTCACAATTCCTCAATCTACAAATGTCTTAGATCTATCACTAAAATATAAAGCATTCCTTCTGCTCACACTCCAATGCATCAGTACTGGCTGGGGATAGCAGCAGCATATGTTAGAGTAGTTGAATAGCATATGATTTATCATTGTGTCTACTGAATTATTCAATTTGAAAATTATGATCTATTTTGCCTATTAAATTTTGTGGATTCCAGCCACTTGCCCAAATCCTTCCAATCTAATTTATTTCATTAATATAAACATCCAAAAAAAAGACAAATTATATGAATGAAAAATTTACTGAAGAAGAAATATAATTAGACTCAAACTTACCAAGTGAATGAAAATTTAAATGAAGAGATACCATTTTACACACACTGAAGAAATTATAAAAGAGTAATAATATATAGTGAAGGTAAGGACATATGGAAATAGGAATTCTCATATTGGATCATATGTGTTAGCATTTGTTAAATGCTTTATAAAGTATCTGTCATGTAGTAAGCACTTAAAATTGGTAAAAAATACTAATAATTAAAGACATAATTAAATGATTAATACAAGTGTGAATTATCTCAAAACTTTTAGAAATATATATACATATTTCTGTGTGTATACATATATACAAATATGTTTCACATGTATGTATATTTTTCATATGCATATGAAAAATACACTTAAATTTTGAATGGATATTGGTACTTTTAGCTAAGATTTTACAGAAAGAAAATCACTAGTATTTTCTTTTTTTAATGTTTTATACGTTTTAAGTTAGAAGGTGAGTTGTTTCACCATCATAAATGCATATAAAGTAACAATATGAAATGCATTTGATCACAAACCATATTACCCCCACCCCAATCTCTTGATTCTTATATAGTATGCCCCTAACAAATACACATTGACTATATACGTACAGATATATGTAAAATCATCAGTATTTAAGAATATATGTAAAGTATTATTTATTTCAGCAAAAATTCTGAAAATAAACTGAATGTACATCAACAAGGGAGCACTTAAGAATTTTATCAGATTCCCAAGTAAAGAGAATCCATGATAATTTCAAAAGGATTTTCCTACAAAAGGAGGAATTTAAATGTATAATCAATGTGTAGGGAAACCACTAGAGTAATTTTAATAACTTTCAGTGTCAGTAGCTATTCTCCTCCCTCACCGATCACTCTGTGACCAAGGCTGAGAAGAAGAAAGGAGAGAAGAGAGCTCTTTGAAGATATGGTTTTAGTTGAGGAATGTAACCTAGCTGGGAAAATGTCCTGAAGGGAGCCAAGGCACAAATACCCAACCCTCATCCTTTTCACTCTCAATACTCTCTGTCATGGAGTCCTTAATCTACAGAAACCAGAGGGCAAGGGAAGCCATGGCAGCCTGCCTCCCACAGTGCATGGGGGCGGGGTGAAAAGAGAGCACATCAGAGCACACTCACCCACACAAGATATGTACCTTCACAAGACAGCATGGGACAAAGCACATGTGTGGGACAATGCACAGCTACTGAAGAGACCTATGAACCACATGAATGGCCACACCTGATACATATTAGGAGCAAGTGAATGTACATTTTTAATACAATTTAGTCTGTTTAAAATTATCTGTAGGCATGTGTATGTGTGAATATATGTGTGTGTGTGCGTGAATGTATATATGTATGTGTATGAATACAAATGCATGCAAAACATTTTGTATTTTTTCATGAGATAGTCAACCAATTATGGACATAAGAAGGGACAAAGGAGAGGCTCAGGAGAAAAAACATTTATCATTTTCTTATTCGAAAGATGAGAGTCATGGGACCCCAACAAGGTCATACGGAAAGACATCAAGGTGCTTAGCAATTGGAAGACTGGAGCAACAGGAAGGCTTACACCCTTGCCATTAATGGGTTTTCCTTGAGAAAGGGCGGGGGAGGAGAGGGTGAACAGTTTAGGACTGGTATGTATGGATAATTTTATTGGGTTCAGGCTCCCAAGTGGCCTCTAGTTGCCTGGTATCTGGCCCTGGGACAATTAAGGAAGAATAATATTGTGTGCTGCAGTATATGGACCAGATAGAGAAGGTGTGTCATACTGTGGATTGGTTGGTTTGCATGTCAAAGATATGTTAGTGGATGGGCTCTGTATGCATCTGTATGCATGCATGTACATACAGTGTTTAATGAAAATATATATCTTCAACTTACTAAAAAACATTCACATATGTGTGTGTGTGTGTGTGTGTGTGTGTGTGTGTGTCCTACCCTAAATATTAAGTATTTTCAACTTAGTACAAAAATCGCTGGATATATAGGGTAGGCATAGAAGATGTGGGGAATGGGAGATATAGATTTACAGTGAAGGAAATTGTCACATTTTTCTTACATGCATACATCATTGTCATTTGTACAGAGTATATACATTTGCTCCTAGTCATAATGCAATAGAACTTAAATGTCATAAGGAAAACAGAAAATGAAAAGAAACATTGAGTTGCTGACTGGATCTACAAGATAAAATATAATAAAATAAAAGCATAGTCCAGACCTCCCCATCATCTCCTTTTCCTGAATAAAACAGAGAAAGAAGCCCAGTGCCCTTCCTGAAAAACTAGAGAAGTCCTGCTGAGTGGAAGATCATTTTCTAGAGTTCTTTTTCTGAAGTACTTCAGAGATCCACTATGTTGGAACAAAGGATGCAAGATGTTCAGGAGACACTCTGAACACTGCTTAACTGATATTGATTCTAGAGAACACATCCAGATCCAAACACATGTGTGTGCACATATATCATCAAATAGTTAATTTGTTCTGAGATCCCTTCTCTTCAAATTCCATAAATTACCATCCATTTGGAAATGTTTCCTATTATGAGACAAATATTATGGTTTTGTGAAAGAACATAACAGTTGATAAAAGATAAGCCAATCTATGATCATGTCTTCAGTTTGCTACAATAATTTCAAAACATCTTACAATAACTAGTTTAAATTAATCCATTGAAATTGAAGAAAGGTTGAGTATTATGTGTTGTCAGCAGAATTTTTATTGTTTTAAAGAGAGAGAGAGAGGGAAAGAGAGAATCGATTTTATTTAGTTTTCCACGTGGCTTTCGTTGCTCCAACACTTCATTGTGTACATGGTGGGCATGAACCCATGACCTTGCGAATGCCAGGCAAGCACCATAACTGCTGAGCCACTACTCCAGCCTGTTGTCAGCACACTTTAACTCTTCCCTTTTAAATATGAACTTTGCATGTGGACAGAAATTCCTAAAAAGTGCAATATCTGGAGACTGTTTCCTCTTTAGAGCATCAACCCAGCATATGGAGTCAATAGCTTTTCAAAATTCATGTTGAGCTATTAGTGTACCTAGACACACTGGGAATTTATTTGTGTTGCTTTTATTTTAAGTGAGAAGTGTTGAGAAAGTGTCTCTCACTAATAGCACTATAGAAGTAATGGATTAAAAACCAAACTACTTCTTAAGGATTCCAAAACCAAACTAAAATTTAAAGTCAAAAGTGGGAGGAAGCACACCATTTTTATTAACTGCCCTTAAGAAATAGCTTCCCAGTCATTAGCCACAGTGTTGATTAGTTGTTTACTCTCTGGTCTGGCCTGCTTTTAGATAAGTGCTGGTAGTGGTATCCAGATTCTGTTTCATCTGCAGTGTCCAAATTTCTGCTTAGATAGAACTGACATTCAACAGCTGAATGATTCTTGTGAATGAACCATTGAGAAGATACTATTTTATTTCTTTTCTTATGCAAATGATATTTTTAATTTGAATATCAAACATAGGCTGCGTTTATTTACACTAGGACTTGAATCTAAGTTTTAAGCTCCAGGTATGTAAAATGCATTAACTTTTTCTGTTTCTCAGTCTTCTGCAGCACTTTGGGATGATAAGAGGTCATAAAGATTGTGATGGCATTAACTGTATTTTGTTCATGGTAGGTGATGGGATCGCCTGGCTAAGATGGCTACAATATAGAATGAGTTCATTCATAATTTATGTAAACTGAATTTTGCTTTGTAATACAAGGGGGAAACAGAGTGCAAATGAACAAATTTTCAGAAAGAGAAGATGTCAATTCTGTTTTTCTCATATCAGCCTCATGACTGGAATTTAAATGAAGCAAATCATACTGGGATCTGACCTACTTTTGAGACAGGGAAGCATAACAGTCATTTGCAGGCAACTCCAATATGAGGGAATTTGATGAGGCCCTTAGCTCAGCAGTAACTCAACTCAAAGTCAAGTCTGGAATGTTTATTAGATATTAATCTGGTAACAACTCTGACTCTTCTGTTCATCTGGGATTCCCTAAATTTTTGAGAGTTTATATTGTTTCCTGAATATTTTATATAGCCCCTCCCCATTTTAATGACTCTGATTATAATGTTTTCCATTTTTAATGTATTTTTAAATGTCATTGACATTCAAACATTATCTTTCACAAAGCAACTTGCTGATCTTATTTTAAAAACAAGCCAGACTTGGACTTGCTACAGATAACACACCGTGCTTACACAGCTGTTTCATCAGCCTTACCTGGGATTATTTTCAAAATTTCAGAGCAAGACAGGAGTCCCACAACCTGGAACACAGTCAGTCTCGCAGTACTGAGTCAGTGTGACATGTAGACAGCTGCCTGTGGTTCTTGGGTCTGTAAGACACTAAACAACTGAACTGGTGTACAAGATGCCTCTGACTCCCAGCCCCCTCCTCTCTGAAAGAAGGAGGGATGCTCTGGCATTATGGGTCTACTGGGAAAAGTACTAAGAGAGCTGAGCTATATGTGTGAGCTATGTCAGTAGAAATATATGTCATATTTACGTCTTTTCAGGGATGGCTACAAATGTGGAAAGCATCAACCATCATTAGTGTCAACTTCAGATATGAAAAACAACAATTATATAGTCACTTTTTAAAGGGAAAAGTAATAGGTGGTGAAGAATTTGCTAAAGCAGTATTAAAATATCACTCCTATTTGTTAACCCTAAGAAGGGAATCTAGGGTTTAAGATGTTTTGTTAGTACTTAAATATGGACTTTCATGTTAGCCCAAAGAACAAATTGCATTGAGTTTATGATTATCTAAAATAAATTATTTACCAGAGAGACAGTATGTCCTTGACATTACAGAATTATAGCTTGAATTGACTTGTTTAGTAGTTTCATTTATTAGTGAAATCCAAGTGTTGTTTTAATCATATATTGGATACAAAAGCTAGACAAAATAAAATTGAAATATCTAATGTAATAAGTACTCTGCTTTAGGGGTTCATCTTTGAAAATCTGGACACATGATTGGTAGAGGAGGAGGTTCATAAAGTGTGAAAGTACTCATCACAAAGAAATAATAGGTGATTTTTACTGAAAAACTTGCACTAAGCAGTTCAAAGTTTGAGTATTATCATGTCTGCTCACACTTGCATCTACCAACATCTGAGCACAGAGGAGGCTTCTGCTCTGGTAGGAATGGGGCAGAAAGAAAACAGAGCAATGGTGATGTGCATAAGTGACGAGTAGAAACACGCAGACACCCCCACTGTATAGTGACGTTCTCAAAGTAGAACATTCATGAATAGCATGGGAAACATGAAACAGGCCTCCAGGAAGGCTCGCAGGTTAATATGACAGAGGGCTTGCTGACATGCATTTCTCCACCTATTTCTAAGTCCCCTGTTTCTCTCAGTCTATTTTATTGTACTCTTTATTTCTGCAGCACTTCTGATAGTCTATAATAATTTTTATCAGTGTCAAATCTCAGCATGTCTGCAGATTGGAATCTCCTGAAAACACTTACTGACTAATGCTAAATTTTTACTGAGGTCCATAACCTAATAATGACCCATAAACAAAAAAAAATGTCAATTATTCTCCTTGGTGCTTCTGGATACCACTGAATTTCCCCTAATAATCACCTTCTGCCCCCCCCCACATCCTTTCCCACTATAGTAGCACTTAAAGAAAAACTGAAATTTTGTTACCCATAGGGAGTCTGTGAATTCAAAAGCAAATGAAAACATGAAAAGCAAAAAGATAAAAGTATAAGCACAAGCACACACACATGCTCCACTTCTCCTAAATTTCACTTATCCTAAAATACACATACACACACACACACACACACACACACACACAGACACAGACGTACACATCGCAGACAGGTGTGGAATCTGGGTCAGTCGCTCTGCTGCTGCTTCTACCTTCTTCATTGTCTTCTGCATGACCGGCATTTCATATTTTAGTGTAATTTAGCTCAATTTGGAATGTCACTTACTCATCCAGTATTGAACACACATTTGTCCAGCAGTGTTGGGATACAGTGTTCTTCAAGAAGCCTTGCTGAGATCAGGTGGATGGGGGTTTGAGTTGGACTTGGACCTGCATCAGGTGGCATCATGTCTTTTTATTTAGCAGGAGCATACATGAGAACTACCTGGGGAGGGCCCCAGAGGATTCCATGTGCTAAAACTGAGTAAAGAACTAGATAACAAAGAGTAAGCAGATGTAAGTCTGTTTCTAATTCATTCATTCATTTCATGGGTCTTTTCAATATAAACAACTATAATATTGTTCATTTTCAAAAATTTTCTGCTTTCCAGATTTTCTTCCCTCCATTAATCCTCTTCTCCAGGCATTGTAGCATTTCTCACATACAATGTTTCTTTCACTTTATTTTTTTAAATATGCATTTCAGGAAATGGCTTTTGTTCCAGACTGCACATTTGATTTTCAGCTATGTCCATTTATCAATCAGCAAACCCATGGGTTTTATTTTTAAAAATTGTATTTTAATTTTAAGAGCTTTATATTGTTTCTTGATTTCTTTATCATGAAGCCTGACTTTATTTTTAAGACACAGTTCCATTTGAAAATCTCCAAAGATGCAGCTGGAGTGATGGCTCAGCGTTTAGAACCCCAGTACCACATACCCAGCTAAGTGTTGGAAGAATAAAAACCAAAAGAAAAAAATAAATAAAATTCTCTCTTTGCTCTCTCACTCTCTCTCTTAAAAAATCCAAAGATATTAACTATATATTTAGTTCTCTTTTCTAATAATTTGTTTCTTGTGCAGTTTTATTAATGCTATGTGTCATACAATAGTATGACAATCAATAGTGTCCTCAATTTTCTGGTTAATTTTCATTGCCCATTCATAATTAATTGAATAACTAAATTGATTAATACAGCCAGGGAGCCTGGAGAACCACACAGTTGCCAAAATAAGGATTTTCCTCTGGAGATGGTGTTTCCTCAAGGAAGTGTTGTAACTTTCTCGTTTCCCAGCCTTATCCGGAGATGAAGTCAGAACTTGTCCTGGGCGCCTATGTTCTTCTCTCCTAGGACCTCACACCTTTCCCTGGAAGATTAGACTTCCTTTAATTTATTCCAGGGTTTTACTCCAAAGGCAATATCTTCTCTTGTTAGCCACTTCAGTTGGGAGAAATGAAGGGCTTACTCTCAGCTGTATCAAATTCAATTATTTAATGATTTTTGCTGATATCCCCAAGGCCCACTTCTGCATTTCGAATTTGTTAGCTTTATTTGGACTCCTTCAGGAATCATTTGGTAAAACTACTCACAAGTACACCCTGGGCTGCTGTCTCCAGATCCTCACTGCAAATTAGTGCAATTAAATACTGTATAAGTGTACGTGAGTAGAGGATGGCTCGGTGTTTGCTTTTTATTTTCTGCTTGTTTTCTTTTGCTTTGTTTTCTTTTGGTTTTGGTTTTTGGATTTTGTTTTCTTTTTCATAGTGCTGGGGATTGAATGTAGGCCCAATGCGTGCTAGGCAAGAGTCTACCATTGAACTCAGCCTAGGCACCTAATGTGTTCTATTTTCTCTGCCAGTCTCTGGATCCAAAAATAACTCTGCATCCTTATTTTTTGTATTTTCTCAAATATGGGATCTCATTCTTGTCTTCTCTTAAGTATATTAGTATATGCTCTTGGAAAGAATTAAAAAACAAATATTATTAGGAGTCATGAACCGTATTTACCAATATTATTTTCTCTGGATAATATCTATACTTAGATTTTACTCCCTTAATATTTGTACACCAAAACCCTTGGGGGGTGGTATTAATCAAGTTTGTCACAATAGGCATCTATAAATTTTTAAATTTTATTTATAAAAAATTATGGCTTACCCATAACTCAGAAATCACTTAGGAATTTCTTTAGAACAATGTGTTCATCAGCCTCTTAATACTTTAAAAATAAAAACACATTATATAGAAAAATATGTCCAATATCTAATCAACAAATATATACATATACATAAATATATCTATATAAGACTAATGAGGATGGAAATCATGTTTAAAAATAAATGTCAACCTATTTTCTAGAAGTTCCTCCACTTAAAATTTCAGGTAAGATAAGCAGTTTGATTCAGAAATAAAGGATTTGATAGACTTTAAACTTCTCTATTGAGAAGGAAGAAAACAGAGATAGGAAATAAGAAATAAGAGACTTATTCTCTTCCTTTTCTATTTCAACCAATGAGAAATAGTCATTTGTTACTTTAGCTTATTTCAACCAAGGAAGGATAAGCACAGGTCTCAGGTTCAGTTCCCTAGGAGGCAGATTCCAAAATGGACATCAGCATGCAGGATAGTTACTGGGGAGTGCACTTACAGTCAGCAGGTAAGGAAGGGAACAGAGGCAGAAAAACATAGTTGAATCAGGATGTATCTCCAACCAAACCTCAGCCTAATACAGGGACTTTGGTTATCCTCTTCTTTTTAAAAGATGTTTCAGATAAGAATGATGAAGTGAGGCCTGTATGTTCTTAGAGTGATTAATTAATGAATGTAAGCAGACTCTGAAAAGAGATGGGACTTGTCTAAGCAGCTTTCTGCTACTGAGGAGATTCCAAAATATGAGTTCCAACAATCAGGGAAATAAGAGCTTCATTCCTAAAAAGAGACCTGGGAAAGCCATTGTATGTCAACCACAGATCCTAGTAGCACAAGTATTTTGTATTGTTTATAAATATCCTCTGCAGATGTGATGGCTTTGCTTCATAATCCATGGGGCCTGCATGAGATTGTCTCACTGGAACTTGTCAAAAAGTCCATATGGCATCTTTTCCAGCCACTGATATTTCTAATACCACAGGGTCTTCTGCCTCATATGATAACAACTCAAGCAGTAACATTGCTTGCACTGGGATTCCTGCAGAGTTATTTCCTGCTCTGGAACCCACTAAAAGCCTCCATCCTTTCAGATAATTAAGTACATTCTAGTGTGACAGACCTACCAGCCATTGTACTTCATTCTTCATGGTCAGGCACAAAAAATAGAATAGTTTACCATTTATTTTTGAAACAATGTTTTAACATACTGGACCTCTGAAATTTTTATTAACATGGCAGATCTCTGAATCTTCATGTAATTTATATCTCCACTATGGAGTACATGTGGTTTACCAGAATTTAAATCATGCTAGCCACTTCCTGCTTATCCAGTTCAATTAGAATAATGTCATTTATATAATATTAGAACAGTATGATGTTCTGTGGGATTTCCAGACTGACTTCATTACTTCAAACTGTGTTATGAAGGACAGAACAGTTACCATAGCACTTGAGCAAAATTTGTAAATATATCCTGTCATCTGTTCCTTTTTTCTAATAAAGACACAAAAGAAAACATTCTGCAGATCAATGGCTACTTACCAAGTTCCTAAGACTGTGTTCATCTATTCTAGCAAATATACCACATCTGGCACTACAGCAATAATTGAGGCTACAGTTTTCCCAAATTTAAAGCAATTCACATTATCTTCCAATATTTGTCCATTCTCTTTTGCTTTATTTTGCAAGGAAAAGTCTTGCTTATTAAACAGATAAAATGATGACCACCACCCCTACATCATTCAGGTTTGTAAGGCTGGTTCTAATTTCTTCATTCCCCAGAAATGGGGTACTATGTTTTACTTATTATTTTGGCTAGGTATATGGGAAAAGTAGTTTCAGAGATTTCCACTTAGATCTGATAATTCATATGCCAAGAACCCAACATATGAGATAATTCCAACTAGCAGACATAACCATTATGTATCTGGGGACTCCAGAAATAACTACTGGGTAGGTCATTAAGTTGGGTAGACCATTGTGAAATATGTCTGGTCCAGGAATCCATTTATTATTTATCCTCATATGATCCCACCATGAATAAGGGATCCATGACATTCCACAGGTTTCTGAGTATCAAATCATCTCAGATTTGTGTCCAACACTTCTTGAAACTGTACTTGCATGAATAAATACCTGAAGGATCCCTTGCCAAAGGACTTTGACATCATAGTTATGTACATTAGCTATGGCTCTAAAGGCCTTTCTCCTGGAGTGCCTCACACTCTACACCACTCAAAATATTTTAGCTCTAAATTCTGGCTCTGAGAGAGAGACTAAGTCAACCTGACTTTTAATCAGAATATTAACCTTATTCCACAACTGATCATATTTGTGTATATATATACATACAAATTTATATGTATATATTACATGTATACATTACTGTGTATATATAAATTTATATATAGTATAAAAGTTTTATGTGTATGCATATAATACACAATGAGAATTTTATGCATATGTGTATGTCATGTATATATACACATACAAACACACACACACACAGTGTTCATATTATTTCCCAGGATCTTTGCCAGAGTAATTAATCTTGTGTTTTTATAAAATAGTATCCAAAGTGTCCATACTATCCAAATTTATATTCTACCTCCCCTTTGGGCCAGCATGCTCAGAAGACAACCTTGGCACACACTACCACTTCATGCTGTTAAATGTTGTTCAAGTCCTAGTGTTCCTTTAGACTATAATCTCCTATTTCCCTTCGTATGTGTTTTAGATTTTAGTCACAAAATGCCCAACAAAATCAACGTGAGGAGGAAATTTTGGGGGATCATGGCTATAGAGGTCTCAGTTCCATTGGCCAATGGGTCTGAGCATTGGCCAATCCCATTGCTCTGGACCTGAGACTGGGCAATAAGTCATGGGGGAAAGGTCCAGTGCAAGACAGCTGTTAAGCTTCAGTTGTGTTCTGGAAACAGAGAGAGAGAAGGGGAGGGGATGGGGTTACAGGGAAGATTGACCTTTCCATTGCTCTAACCAAGTAACTCACCTGCTCCATCCATATCCTACCTGCCTATAGTTACAACCAAATCATTCAAACTGATTAAGTTAGAGCCCTAACAATCCGTTCACTTTACCTCTGAACATTACTGCATTAATACCGAAGTTCTGGGTATATTTCACATCCAAACCATAACAGTAGATCTAGTATATCCATTCCCAAGTTGTTGTAAATTTTTGCCCAAATTATTGTCTGGTAGAAAGGAAATGGGGGAAAGGAAAGAGGTGACACAGAAGGGAAAATATGTGTTGTCTTTTAGCAAAAATGTCTCTGCATTTTCTTAAATGGGAGATTAGTAACTTTTAAGAAGTTAATTGGTGGCTGGGGATGTAGCTCAGTGGTACAGTGCTTGCCTAGCATGCATAAGGCCCTGGGTTCAATCTCTAGCAGTGCCAAAAGAAAAAAGCAAAACAGTTGGCTAATTGGACCATTTCTGCAAGCTGAGTGTTTCAGTGAGATTTGGAGATACAAGATTTTTAGATGTATGATCCTAAGTATCCTCCTACCAGATGTCATGTCATATTCTTTTCAAGTAAAGATCCTACTTTTGCATGGTGTGCACCTTGGTTGAGCATTTAACCTTAATTTGGAGCTTGATTATATTTATAATTCAATTATAAGCCTGGTCCTCAGCTTCCTATACCTTCTTTGTATATAAAATTAGAGCCTCTTTATACACTACCAAGGAGGCCCTCTACTTTTACATTTAGGTTTTATTGCCAATTAATCTTCACAGTCTCTTAGTTTGCTCTTTTTGCTAAAGGTTCATAGAATTTAAGAAAAACAATCAAGCTCCTATGTCCTTGGAGAGTCACTGTTTACCCCATAATTCTCAAATACCTAATGCATTGCAAAAGCTACGGCATTCCCTTTCTCAACATGCTACCCAGTAGTTGAAGTCTTAATGACTGTGTTGCTTCCTTATGTTCGTGTCTATCTATGCTCACCTAACCGATTACAGTATCTTCAATTACATTACCTAATAGGGGCAGGAGATCAAGCTTCAACATTCTATTTGGTGTGTAGTTTCTTTGACTCTGTTAGTTTAACAAGTAATTTTCTGTGGAAAGCAAACTTTGAGGTAGAGATTAGTATACAGGAAGAGGTTCATAAAGGAATTTTTTGAGATCAACACTTTCAGAGGGTAGGACCCAAAAGAAAATGGGATTAGGCACAGGGAAAAAAATTACTGGGCATGAAGTCCTAACAAATGTCTAAATGGGTACCATGGAAAGTTCTGTAAATGTAATGGTCCATCTGAGTTGTATCACGATGGGACAAGGGGATCTTTTTACTCCCTTGTCAATTAGGCTGTGTCCGCAAACTTTGGGATGAACCATGAAGTTGAATGAAGCAATTTCTGCAGTCAAGGCTGACCTCAAAGAATAGCGTCATCTGACAGCATCTGGGGAATAAAGCCTTCATACTGAAGAATGATCTGAATGACACATCATGGCTTTAGGAAGTGATCCAGGTTAGATGAAGGGACATTTTTCAAAATAAGGATGGAAATAAATAATTGGACAAAACAATATAATAGTTTTTATTGCTTTTATTTTTGAAATGTGACTAAAAGAGGGTAAAAACTTAAATAAGAAAGTTGTTCATTCATTTATGTTTTTAAATAACATATTTAGCTAAAATATTGTATTTTTAGATACTCGTGGGATTTGGATGTGAGTAATATACAGACATGCTATTATGAAGGTTACAATTTTGAAAAGTGCACATATTAAATATTTAAACACATACATATATAATGAAATTTAAGATAATTCAAGTAAATAGTATTTGGATAATTTAATCCATTTTATCAGATACCAGCTCAAGGTATATACTAAATACAGTGTAGAATACCAAAAAATAAGAATGCATGTTGTGCTATTTTCAAAGAATTGATATATTGATAATCTTGCTGGGTCAATCAGAGAAGGAAACAGGAAATTTGCAAACTGCAAATGAGTGTGTAATTAAGTTTTAAATAAATGAACTAGCTATTAACTGCTACATGGTATTTCTGAAAACATTGTTACCGATACACCTGAGTATGAATCACTTGTGGTTTTTGTTAAAATGCATACTCCAGACTTACTAAATCAGAATTTCAATAGTGAAACCTTGACATATGCATTTTACAAGCATTTCAGGTAATGCTGTTGTAGTTATATTTTGGAGGCACTTGTCACAATGGAAGCCAAGAAGGGCTTGTCCACTGGCAGAATGCAAGGAAGAACCAAGGAGCCAGGATCCTTTAAAAGAACCATGAAAGTGCATGGCCTTGCACCAGTGAAGGGGGATAATGCATTTCGGATGGGGGAAACTGGATGCTAGGAATGAATAAATGATCAAGGGATATTCAAGAGATGTAGAATAAATCCAAGCAACTATTGTGTCATATGGAAGAACAGTAGGAAATGAAGTAACAATAGAGTTTACACCAGGTGGTAAAGAGCTTTGAATTTCAGACTTAGGAATTTTTACTTTACTCCAAAAGCAATGGGGAGGATTTATTTATGGCAAGGGCAAGTGTTGATGTGAGAAAATTTTATAGACTTGAAGCTGGTTGGAGTTTGCAGGACAGCTTAAAATAAAGAGACTATGTAAGCAGGATCTCAGTAAAAACTTCATTGAGATAATTTAGTTTTTATAGGAACACCCTAGATTTAGGGAGTGGAAATGGAAGAGGAAAATGGATCTAAAAAAAGACTTACAGAAATATTATTTTACAGAGGTTTCCATTAGCTTTTTTTAATGAAAACTAAAAGCTATTATTCTGAGGATGCAAAGATACTAAAGTAAGATAAACATCTGATTTATAATTTATAACAAGTGAAAAGCATGCTATGTTTCTGGTCTAGACACTGACGTGAGACCGATGCTCAGTAAACGCCCATCCAAACACCTGCTATCTGGCATGGCACAAATCCTTGTGGTTGTGAAAGGATGAAAGACTGGGGTCAAGAGTTGCAGATTACAGGAGTAGCAAGGTCCTTCACTTTGCTAGGCGTTTGCTGCTTCATTGCAGTATACAGAGAGTTGTACAACGTGATTCTAAGGTCCTTTCTAGTTAATAGATACTATAACAGATATCCTATATATAAAGTTGATACTATAAAAATAGCAACAGTTTCTGGAGTCTTCTCTGTAAGAGATAACTCCCTTCATTTCACATGAATGTTATTTTTAACCCATTTATTAGTATTATTTATTTATTTTACAGGAAAAGTTCTTATTTAAACTTCTAAGAAAACCATTCTTTTGTGTTCTATGAGAGAAAATAAGCTCTGCAGTGTAGCAAGGATGCGTCCTAGGAATCTTTCGTTTGCCTGTACCTGTAGAAGTACTTATGGAAATCACTTTTAAAATCCTGTCTCTGAGAAGAAAAGATGTAGACCATGAAGATGAAGGTGAACCTCCAAGGCAGAGGACCTATGGAACAGTCATCTCTGTAGGTTGAGTTTAAAGACCAAAAGAGTGTGGCTGTGAAATGTTTTTTCTGTCACTTCTGCAGAGAAGCGCAAACCGGTTTGGATCAGATTTGACGTGGGTCAGAATAAAAATTCATATACTGCAAAGACGGGTACAGTGTTTTTATTTTTTTAAGAGAGAGAGGGACAGTGAGAGTGAGAGAAAGAGAAAGAGAGAGAGAGAGAGTGAATCAGTTTTATTTAGTGCTTCATTTGGCCTTTGTTGCTCCCACACTTTGCTGTGTATGTGCTGCTCGGGTTCAAACCAGCATCCTAGGGCATGCCAGGCAAGCAAAGGCAAATGCCGAGCCATGGCTCCAGCCCAGGCACAATATTTTTTAAACTTGAGGAAAAATAATTTAAAATAAGGTCATATGCTTTCTGTGAAAAAAAATTCCAGAAAATAAAATTTAGGCTACAGGATGCCTTTAAGTGATCATTTCTTGTCAAGCACATTTTTCTCTACAAATATGTGTAGGGAACCTGTAATAAAAATGTAACTTTAAAACAAATTTGTCTTATTTAGAAGCACCCATGATTACTATGAAAAGTTTTGGTGTCATTAAAAACTTTTTTCTAAATAGATGTTTTGTGGGGCTGGAGCAGTGGCACAGCAGTTACAGCACTGGCTTGGCATGTCCCAGGTCTCGGGTTTGAACCCCAGCACCACGTACTCAACCAAGTGCCAGAGCAATGAAAGCCACATAAAAAAAAAAAAAAAAACTAAACTAAATGAAATTGACTCTCTCTCTCTCACTGTCCCTCTCTCTAAATAAAAAAAAATAGATGTTTTGTAGTAACAGGTAGGATGCTTGATATGTAATTAATAGATTAAAATTGTTACTCTGATATTTAGAAGTGATCATTATTTTAATAGAAATATTCGTGGTAATAGTAATTTGAGTAGAAAATTTGTCAACTACATTGAAATGAAATTCATTTTCCAAAAGTGCATTTTGTATTTGTTTCTCAGTCACATCTCTATTATTTATGCGTGAACATATTAAGTTCCCCACACTGAATCTTCAATATTTGATTTGACTTCTTCAAATTAATCAGTTGTTTAGTCCTGATCTTATGAACCAGTGTATAATACAAGCCCTATTAGAATTAAAAATGTACATAAATCTCTCATCATTTGTCTTATTTCAGATCAGTTTTAAGATTTTAAAAAGGTTCATAATTTTCATGGGTTTTTTTTTAATTCTTTGGTATCTTTTTAAGTGCTAAAATGGCATCATCACTTTAAGGTATAATTAATATGAAAAAAGGAAAACATGGGATTTGCAATATTGTAGCCAGATGTGTCTTTCAAAATTGCTCTCACAGAACTATTGGTGGAGACAGATGAGGGTGGGGCCTGTCTGATACACCATCTCTAGAGGGCCTTACTGGAAGGTACCTTTCTGGGTAGAAAACTGCAAAGAGACCACAGAGCCATTCCAGGTGATCAAAAGAAGCATCGAGAAACAGGAGGCAAGATTTAGGCCAGGAGTCTTGGTTCCCACCAGGATATGTTAAAGTTTCCATAAGGTCCCTGTCTCTGGGAAAAATATTTTTTAGAATTTGAAATTAATAGATTTCCCACAGTTTTCTCTCCAAAATCACTTAGGAAGAATTACTCCCCATCAAAATTCTCTTGAAATGAGAAAGAGAAAAATAATCCAAGAGAGATTTTAATAAGTCAAGTAGGTTTCTAATTTAGAAGGCATATATCAGAACTAAATATTAACTGTGTAAGTATTAAAAGCAATCCCTAAAAGAACTATGTAAGACAACATGGGATTTGTGGCATGACTTCAGATTTTCAGATCATGCTTGATTACTTTTCCTGTGATGTTCATTTCCCAGTGAATGCTTGACAGGGTGGGGAAGAGAAGAAAAAAGCTGTCCTCATTCTATATTTATGTGTATCAATTCAAATTAAAGAACCATGGAAAAGTGCTGGTAAATGAAATGAAATCTAGGTCATACATAAATGCATGATAACAAAAATCCTAGCGTGTTTAAATTATGGTGTTCTGGTCACATATTAGGAGAGGTTGCTGAAATATCAAGTTGCTTTCTTAGAGCTTTCATTTCTCTCCATTTGAGAGGCTCGTTCTACAAATACTGGGCTGCAAATTCAAAGTGCTCTTTCACTGAATCGACTTAATTAGAAAATAAGCCCACTGATATGCAATATGAATATAAAAATGTTCACAGCCACTTATTAACATAACTTTGGTTACTTCTGATTTTTGTTCATTAGTTTCAGCCCAAGGAGGCTCACTCTAAATTGAATCGCATATTTCTTAATTTTGTTTTGTTCAGTTTTATCTATGTTTAATTCAGAAGTTCTCCCGGCTTGGTGAGCAAGTGCTATATAAGTATGCACAGCCTCCCTTTAACATAGACCCTGAGGCATGACCAGTAGATTGGCTTAAGACCTACAGAGTAAAATGAGTTCAGGCAGGTATCACAAAGTATTTGACATGTGTAGAACGTATTTTTTATGATTTTTTTCATCCATTTGTTCCTAATAAAACCAGCAGATTTGATTACATAGAAGATTCATAGTCAGGGCACTGCCATTCCTTAACTAGCTGAAAGCTAACTAGGCTGACTGCTCCCTGTCAGTACTTAATTCATCTGACCATAATTTATCTCCCAGATTTGGAAGGTGGGAAAGGCTGCATCTGTGTAATACACCATCACCATGAAGCTGGGAAAGAATAAAAACACAGAATGGTTTGGTGGCCTGTCATTGGTAACATTTCCTGGGCTGTACTATATATTTATCTATTTTTACTCTGATTTGTATGAGTTGGAAACTATATATGCTATTTTATTTATTTGTGTAAATAAGTAAATTTGCTTATTTATTTTGCAATCCTGGGGATAGAATTCAGGGTGCTCACCCCTAAGCTACATCCCCAGACCTGTATTTTCTTTTAATTTTGAAATAGACTCTTGCTAAATTTCTGTCTATCTTTGAAATTTTGATCCTCCTGCCCCAGCCTCCTGAGTTGTTGGGGTTACAGGGGTGCAGCACCATTCCCAGATGCAGCCTATATTGAATTTTATACTGAGTATGAGGACACAACAATGAAAGATAGGATAGTAGATCACTAACCAAAATTTGTAACTGTTCATACATGATTTTTGAGAAAAAAATTGTATTAACAATTTTAAGTTTATCTGTTTTTAATAAAAAATTCTGCATAGGAATAATATGTCTAATATACTATTTACATTAATCTCATAATACCCTTCTAGAAGAAGGAATGTATGAATTAGACCCTGAGTATATAATATTTGAAGGAGTCAGCTTCACCTCCAGGACTTTCCTTCTCCCTGTGAACATCCCTCCTACATCATCTGAATGATACTCTCTAGATTCTAGTTGCAAAATCCCCAAAGACCAACAAGAGTCCTCAAATCAAAATTTACACACACATTACATCCCCTATTATTTGGCCCACCTTTGTTTTGAACTTGGATCACCATCAGAAAATAATTTTCAGGAGAACAGAAACTTCTTATGTTTAGCTTACAATCTTATTTTCTGCCTGGCATCTCTAGGTAGATCAATACGTATTTCTGAATAAATAAATGATCCATTTATTCAACTGATTTGAGCTTATCATTATAATAGACACTTCTGATTCAAATTATTTTAAGTAAAATCTCAAATTTGATTATAAAAGCAATTACTGTTCCTTAAGGACATAGCCAGAATTCTGCAGTAGCAATTCCAGCTTTGCTTGACATTTATTGAACAATTTTGTGTTTTGACAGAATTTGCTACCAACATACGAGAGTTGGAGTTTGAGCTTTATTTTGTCTCTTTCATTCAGAACTATCTATTTTATAACTTCAGTGGGTATATATTAAAACATACAAACTAGCTATACCTCCCTTAATGCTTAAGATACTACATTCATAACTAAAAGACTCAATTTTAGAACTGAAAAGGCTTTTAAGGTACCAGAGTGTTTTCTCAGTGGTTGGAGCGCTTGCCTGGCATGTATGAGGACATGGGTTTGACAACTAAGTGTCAGAGAAACAAAAACCAAATGAAAAAATAAACAAGATTGATTTTGTTTTTCTCTCTCTCTTAAAAAAAAAGTTTAGCAACTGCAGCCTCCATCCTGTGGATTATTAAATGCCTAATTTAAACAGCATATTTACAAACAATAAAAAGTCTTGATATTGTGAAATTTCTACAATTTCTTCCCTTCCATTTTGATGATTAAAACATTTTGTTATTATTTGATAAATAGTAAATCTGATGGTGTAAAATTATTTAAAATTAATAGATGCACCAGAAAATTTCTTCCTGACATTTTTCACAGTGAGGTGGATATACATTTCATGAGATTTGGTGATCGGTTAAAAATAAGAGGGAGAAACTGCGAGATGGGAGAATGTATTACTTTGCTCAGTCTGCTATAGTCAAGGGCCACAAACAACAAAAATTGAATCTCTTTAGTTCTGGAGGCTACCAGTCTGAAATCAAGGCATCAGCAGGGCTGTGCTGTCTCTGAGACTCAGAGCCATTCCTGGCCTCTTCTTGGCTCCCAGTGGCAATCAGTCCCTAGCATTCCTTGTCATACAATTGCACACTCTTCTCTCATCATCTATGGTCAGATGGCTTGCTTCTTGTGCATCTCTGTCCAGCATTCCCCTTCCTAAAAACACCAGTTCTAGGACTGGAGCTTACCCTAGTGATTTTGTTATCTTGATTACTTCTGAAAATACTGTTTCCAATAAGGTGACATTAGGAGGTACTAGGAGTTCGAATTTTAACCTGTCTTTTGAGCAAGGCATAATTCAACCCATTCCGATGAGTTCAAGGCAGTTCAAGATGTTTAACTTGGACGATTGGCTCAGTGCTTAAGCCATTCTGAAAACTGAAAATATAAGTAGAAGATAAGTTTGGGGAGAAAAAGTTTTAGAAATAAACAGATTATGAATGCTGTTACCAGTTATATCAATTCAACTTGCCCAAGAAAACTACATAGAACAAGATTTCCAAAGTACCCTTTGGTTCAATAATATTTTGATGAGAAAGCATAGATAGAAAAAGTATCTGCTTTGTTTTGCTTGTGAGGTAGCCCCCAAGAGCTCGAGTGTGACAATAGGGAAGGCTGAGGTGAAATGATTGGATTATAAAACTGTTGACCCAATTAGTAAGTTAATGCCCTTATAGGAATTAGCTGGCAATTGTAGGCTGGGAGGATGTGATTGGAGGAGGCGGGTCATTGGGGTCTTGCCTTTGGGGGTGTATATTCTGTATCTGGCATTGAGTTTCTCTCTCTCCTTTGCTTCCTGATGTTATGGCTTATGCTCTCTGCTTACTGGAGCCATGCCTGCCACTGGGATGTTCAGTGTCACCTCAAGCCCTGAGGAATGGAACCAGCCCATGGGTAACAACAGTGAAAAGCTGATTAAAACAGTATCCAAGCGAGAATGGGAAAATTCTTAGGAAAAAATAGGGATGTTGTATATAGTAGAGATAAATTATATGTTGCTATATATATAGTAATGAATCAAAAAGGAGAATAGAATCTCAAAAAGGAGGGTGATCAATAGTGCTGTTTGTTCAACTTGGAAAGAAATTTTAAAACAGATCAGAAATAGATATGAATTCCAGTTAAAATAAAAAGTGGCAATGGAAAGATTATTCAAATATGGAGAAAGCATATGTGGGCATTAGCTCAACTTTGAAAGGAATAAATTCCTAATGTTACCACCACCATGCTGATTTCCTTGATTATTAAATGTAAGGTGGTAATAATGAAGGCTGCTGTATTTGTGTATGGTTGTAAATGTGTTGGCTTGTGTGATACCTCAGGAACAACCTGAGCAACCCCAGACACAGAAGAACTAGGTAAGGATCATAGTGCTTATCTTGGCTGGCTCTATGACCCTTACCTATGATGAGTGGAGTGTCTACAGATCAGATCAGAAGGACACAAACAAGATAATTAGATCATGAGATGAATTGGTCCTGTAATTATTGTTGAAGTGGCTAAGAATCCTGAGGTTGCAATTATAACCTAATAATTTGTGGGCTTTGATCCTTTAGGGAATTACATTTAAAAGGCCAGAGTCATTACATATTAAGAACAAAGGCCAATCAGTAAACCTCCCATAACCCATGTAGCTTTACAAACTAAATCTGGCCCTATTTGTCTTAAATCATTAATAGTCAAAGTTTTGTGACTTACCATGTGGCTTCCCATTTGTGTCATTACAGTGGAGAGTGGTAAAGAGAACACTGGACTGGGAGTGGCATTGTTGGGTTCTGGCTCCAGCTCTTCTAGCAACTAACTACACTATATGAGTGGGATGCAGACTTTCATAAACACTAGCTTTCCTCATTTGTAAAAAATGGGACATTAAAAATAATTTCCAATAAATTGTCAAGAACTCTGTAACAAAATATGATAGATGTTTCAAACATGACAAAACAAGATAAAAAGCCGGACTTTGGAAAAGGGTTCCAACAGGACCTGTGTTTGATGAGGCCCTCTTCCTGACGTGTAGATGGCCACCTTCTCAATGCGTCCACGTGGTGGAGAGAGTGAGGAAGCTCTGCTATGTCTTATGAAGATGCTGTTCTCATCATGAGGGTTTTGCCCTCCAAATCTCATGTAAACCTAATTACCTCCCAATGATCCCGTTACCAGATACCCTCACTTTGAGAGTCAGGGTTTCAACATGTGAATGTGAAGGAAACTACTTTGTCCAACAGAAAGGATACAAACTTGTAAGAGGCAGAATTATTATCGTGCTGAGATAGACCATACTTTCAAATTGTTAAAGAAAATAATGTCAGCCTTCATGCCAAACAGGACTGATAATTCCCTCGGAGACTTGATATACTTTCACATTTACATGAGCTGTTACAGCAATTTCTAGACTACTTCCACACAAAGAAGTGAAAAACAATATTTTGAATTGACTTAGTGTCTTTTAAGTTTAAGAATCTAAAATCATTTTAGAAATTTATTGGAAAGTCAAGACCAGGAGAGTAGGTTTTAAATGGTTTGCTAAGAAAGGCATTATCTCACTGACACAGTGAGCAGAGTTTCCTACTTCTGTCTGGTAATAAGAGAAAAAAGAACAGAAAAAAAGGCAAAAATAATCCTACAAAATAATAAAGAGACTCAATTGTACCAGATGAAAGAAACAAAAACATGTGTGGAAATAAGTGGGCAGCAAAATTTAAAGCATGTCCTATCAATGATTAACATCAAGGGAGTATTTCCACCAAAGCGATCACAGAGTTTGGGGAAGTGACTAACAGACAAAATTATTCATCCATTCTCATTTAAAATGGTTTCCTGATACTTTCTACATGTGAAACACTATTTTGGGTGCTGGGTATAAAAACATAAACAAGCAAAAAATACTTTTGCAATCATAGGATTATATTCCACTTGATGAAATAACAATAAAAGAGCAAAAGATACAAAATATTTCAGAGAATGATGTATGCTTTGAAAGAAATACACTACAGTGAACTAATAAAGAATGATTGGTGACTTGGGTGAGATAGTTTTGTTATGGAGGTAACTTTTTTGGCAAAATACAAATAATGAAAATAAATCAGTGTGGTAGGACAATTAATGGTCCCCCCGAAGAAGTCAATAGTCAAGTCTCTATGACCTGTAATATGTTACCAGAAGAATAAAAGGGACTTTGCAGATGTGATTAAATCTGAAATATATGGTATTATTTATACTCATTTATTGTGATCTCTCCTCACCAGGATATAATTTTTATGAGACCAAAGACTATTCTGAATATTTACATGGGCCCAATCTAATCTTATAAATGTGCAAGAAGGCAGAAAAATGGGTCAGAGTTCAGATATCATATGAAATCAATCTACATTGCTGAATTTGAAGACAGAGGTAGAGGATCAGTAACCAAGCAATGCAGCAGCCCTTTAGAAGTTGAGAATAGCTTTTCTGTCACATCTATCATAGATATGGGAACCTCAGTTATACAGCTTATTTTTCTCAATAACCCAAATGACAGGGATGGGCTTTTCTCCTAGTACGTTCAGAAAGGAACACAGGCTGCTGATACTTTGATTTTAGTCAGGAGAGACTTGGGTCAGACTTCTAACTTACAGAACTGTAAGATGATAAATGTGTCTTCCTTTAAGGCATTATGTCTATGGCAATTAGTTGTGGTAACAATAGAAAGTCAAAATAACCAGATGTGAAAAAATAAATTTGAATGGAGTAGTACTCTAAGAAGGATAGCAAATGCATCAACCCCAGAGCAGAAATGAGATTATTGTATTCGACAACCAGAGAAACATACAGTTCAGTTCAGCTAAAGAGTGATGATCAAAGGGGAAAACAATGACAGAGAAATCAAGGAGGTGCATGGGATAGGATTTAGTGCTTTATTTTCTCTGGTAGAGAGCTATGATACGTTCCAAATTGCGAGCTGGATCTTTCATGTCAGAAAAAGCTCATGTGTTGTGCAATACAGAAATATTCAAAGGTGAAATGATTAAATCATGAGAGTTTTAAGCTCATTAGTGGGTTGATTAATTTGATGGATTAATGATTTGAATGGACTACTGGTTGGCAACTGAAAATAGTTGGGGTATGGTTGGAGGAAGAAGAAATGGGTCACCTAGGTTACATCGGTCCATGTCCCACTGCTCCTCTTCTCTGCTTTCCAGCTGTCATGACCTGAGTGAGCAGCTGTCCTCTGCCACACCTTTCTGCCATCAGGGCCCAGAGCAATGGGTGGAGCCTGTCATGACTGAATCTCTAAAACTGTGAGCTCAAAATAAACTTTTCCTCCTCTAAGTTTTTCTTGTCAGATATTTTGTCACAGTGATGAAAAATGAAAATTAAGATAGTAGAAGGCTTTAAATTAGAGTATGGAATAATTTAATTTTAAAAAATATCATTCTGGTTGCTGTGTGGTAAATGGATTTTTGGAGGCAACAGAGGATGTATCAAAGACTACTAGGAAGTAATGTATTGATCTATGTAAGAAATGCTGATGTATTGAAAAAATAACAATAGGGCTGGAGTGGTGACTCAGCAGTCACGGCGCTTGCCTGGCATGTGCAAGTACATGGGTTCAAACCCCAGCACCCACGTACAAAACTAAGTGTCAGAGCAATGAAAGCCATGTGAAAAACTCAATAAAAATTGATTCTATCTCTCCCCCCTCCTCTCTGACTGTCCTTCTCTCTTAAAAAAAGAAAAGAAAAAATAATATAGAAAACAGATGAATTTAGGAAATATTTAGAGGTAGAATCAGCAGCATGAGCTGGTGATTCGCAGACAGGAAGTAAATGAAAAGAAGGTAAGAATGGCTTATGGTTTCTCTTTAATCAGCTAGTTGGTAGAATTACTCAATTTTAAGAAACTGGAGAGAAAATTATAGTCCCCATTGACTATTGATGGTAATTTGTGAGGCACATGGAATTTCAAACATAAATTTACTAAAGATAATCTGGGAATATTTGGATTTTATATTTATTCCTCCGGGATATAGGAATCTCTCCCATCACCAAGGTAGAACTTTATAACATTTATTCCTGTCTGAATTCCATGTAACTAACTTAATACCTTCAAGGAGTCTTGGAAGTACGGTAACTAGAGTCCCTCTGCAGCTCATGTGCTGTGACTACTCTTTCCTCCTAGCAGCTGTGGAATCTGTCTTAGGGATGGTGTAACAGGTTTTCTTTTTCCTTGAGTCTTGATGTCAGACATCCTATTACAAAGATGAGACCCTAAAAGGAAAGAAAAAAGGCAACACTCTTTCATCTGCAGAATGTACAGTCTATAATCCCCAGCATTAAACTAAAGCATGAAAAGAAGTAAGTCCCACAAATAATCAAGTATAAAAGGTCAACAGAAACCGAAATTGCCCATATATTAGAATTCAGACAAGAATTGCATAACAGCTAATATAAATGTGTTCAATGAACTGAAGTAAAAGCTAGATCAAGTAAAAGGATGCTCTTATCATTTTATTAGATGTGTAAATTATGGAGAAAAAAGGAAAGTCTACCAACTAAAATCTATAATATTAGAAAAGAAAAATTAAATAGATGGTTTACCCGGCAGACTGCTAATATACGAAAAATAACAACAAAGAGGATTGATGAATTTCTAATCAGACTGACAAATATTATTTAAAATGAAGTCTACAGGAGATGGTTCCACCTTCAGAATGTCATCTGTAGCGTTCCATGGACTCACTGCCCACCTAAACTACCTAAAATATTTTTAATAAAACTACCATTTAAAGTCTCTAGAAATTTACAATGGGCAAACATAAAATGAAGATACATTTATGCAAGAAAATATTAAGTCTCAGAGAGAATAGTGATAATCTTAGAAAATGAACCAATCTGCAACCACTTAGTTCAACTAAGTGTGATGGAAGTTCTATACTGTGTAAGTGCGGCCGAGAAGATAAGGGGTCTACCTTTTCACTCAATTCCTATTAGAGGTTTACATATCTCTCTATAAGGGCTCTCCTCCCTCTCCTTTGACCTTTCTCTTTCTCCAGTTCCATCTCTGAATTGCAAAGTCTAAATTACTAGGAACTGTGGCCTGTTGCTGACACCCTTCATCCAAACATCCCCCAGTCCACAGGGTATTGTGGTAGACTCAGGGTACTGGCTCTCCAGTGAGCCTCACCCTAGCTTGCTCACAGAGTGGAGGTTCCATAGAAGAAATGGCAAATGAAGAAAATTAGAAGCTCTCTCTTGTCAACTATCCTGCTTATTAACTGGGGTGTCATCCCTAGAGAGTAAGTCACTATGCGCACACCTCCTACAGAGAGATAAGGGAGAGGCGGGCCATAAGGACATAGTATTGTAAATATCTTCCCAAAGAACCTGAATTTATTTGGAACAGTTTGTGGAAAAGTTCAAGCCTAAGGACACTCTTAAAAACAATGGATATTGCTGTAGTAACCAATTTAAAAAAGCTTAGTAGCTCCGCAGTGGCTAATCTGTAGGCTATATAGTCTGCTATACCAAACCCAGGAAAAGAAAGCAGTTAAAAAGAGTCTTGCTAAGATAAGAAACAAACCTCAGTGTCTGGCCTTAAAAACTACCCCTGCACAAGGGTCTGGATTTAATTGGATCAGACCTTGAAGCAGTTCGTGCCTAAGGGCATTGTTGAGAACAGTATAGCAACCACTTGGGAATTAGTGAAGCCTAATAGCCTGTACATTGCTAAGAGAAGCAGACAATTTAACAGAAAAATTAAGAAAAGAAATAGAGAGAGCCTTCTAAAACCACAATCCTGGGTTGACTTCACAGTAAAATGTATATTTTTCTCCCTTGTTTTCTTAATTAATTTTAGCGTAGTACACATATCATTGAATTCTTGGGCCTAAAACTCTAAAGTGCAGTATATTTCACAATTAATGCACAAAGGAACAAATGGAGAGCAAAGGAAATGATATAGATGATGACTTGAATCTACAGGACCAAGGGAGAATCATAATTGAAAAATAGCACAATAAACTATAATAAGCTCCAAATATGTACTGATCTGCTTTTTAAAAAGGTAGAAAACTATGTAAAGTAATAATAATGATAAAGTCATAGCAAATATAGATCAAATATGAATGACAATAATAGCACCAGATAAGGAAGGAACAATGCAGCTCTACAGGAATAACTTTTCTGTATCTCACTGGAAAGAAGTCACTATAAATGTGAAATCAATCTAAATTAAGATGTATATGGTAAGCTTAAATATTTTTAAATCAGTGAAAATATAAATAAAGTAAGTGTAATGCTATACCAGAAAATATTCAAATGTCACATATTTCAGTAATAAGGAACAGACATGAGACACATAGGAACAAACAATAAGATAGTAATCATGTATTCAAATACGTAAATAATGATCTTAAATGTGAAAGAATCAAGCAATCAAATCAAAATGCAGAGACTGAAAAACTAGATTTTTAGAAGTGCAACCTAACATGTACTATTATAGACAGTTTGTATTCAAAGACTCAGATACATGGAAAGAAATAAAACATAAAAGTTATATCATGCAAACAACAACCATAGAAAGTTGGAAACTAGTTTGAGACTAGTTTGAGATTAGTTGTACTAGTCTCAAAGCCATAAAGATAACATAAATAAATTTACAGGAGATAAAATAAAGTGCCAATCTATTCAGAATATATAACAATTATAAACATATATGCACCTTGCAATTAAGCCCCAAAATACATAAAGCCAAAATTGAAAGATTGAATGGAGTAATTGACAATTTGATAATAATTGCTAAAAATGTCAATATCTTCCTTTCAGTTCTTATTATATAGAACAACTAAGCAGAAGATAAATAGGAAAATAGAATACTTTAGTAATATAAATCATGCTTATAAATTACATATAAAATTTAATCTATTTTAACCAGATGACTAAAATTTCAAAATTAGGTCTGAATAAATGTGCATACTTTGCTTGGTTTTAAAACAAAGGAAATCTTTTTCCTCAATTAAACTTGGCTAAAGTCTTTGTTATGGACATAAAATATTCCTATCCCCTCATATTTGAGGAAATACATATTTTGCATGTGTTGTATTTGACCTTTTATTGAATAAGTAGTTTTGAAAATATTAATAGTAACAGAATGAGCTGTACGAGCTTATATTTGCCACAGTAACAATGAGTATTACTTAGTGGTTGTTTAATTAAGTGAGGTTTGTGCTAACACTTTCTCCTCTACCTATAATTCTAGTACATGCCTCTGTGGTATAGCTAATAATTTAGTGAAATATTACTCATTCTTTTAAAAATCTGCACACATACTTATATTCACAAGCATAGAATCCTTGCATACTTTTGGAGTGAGCTTCAAAGAACTGAATCCCAGTCTTGAACTCCAGGTTAAAAATCTAAAAGTTACAACCATATGGAAATTAAAGCACTGCTATACATGGTGTGAATTTCTCTGCATACAAACTCAGCTTTCCTTCAGAAATTGTAGACAATAGTTTACTTCAAAACACAGCTTTTATTTTCTTTCCAAATATTTATTTTGCAAAAAATATTAGAACTAGAGGTTAAATTGTATTATTTCACCTGAACTATTAAGATAAGTTATTATTAAACATGTTTATTGTCAAAATAATCTGTTATAATTTGTATACCCAGTATTTGAGACATTCATTCATTAAATGTATATGTATGTGTACAGGACCATGCTAGGTTAGATGCACCAGGGAATAAATAGAATCAAAATAGAAATGTTTTTCTGTCACATGGAATCTAACACACAATAGCAGAGATAGAATTAATCAAAAACATATTCAAATAACAACTGTATTGAAGACTCATGGTGGTATGAGGAGAGCCTATAATGGGTGAAATTTGACCTAATCTGAGAAGTCAAGAATGCATTCTTTTTAAAAAGAAAAGTAGTGATTGAACTAAGATGGGAGAGAAAGGAAGTTAGGTGAATTGGGAGAGAAAGCATATTCCAGAGAAAAGTAGGTTTTCATACAAATGCCCCATGACTTGAGGATTATGGATTTGAAATCTCTCTTACATTATACTTACTCCATTCTCTCTTAAGATTCATTTACATACTTATCTATAGATATGTGTGTATATACAGACATTCATGAAATATAGTATCTAGCTATATATGCACATACATAAAATAGCTACTTTTCTTTTTAACTTCAAAAGTTGTTTATTTTTTTCACACTGTACATGTGATCATTACAAATGTGTCAAGACAGTGTTTCTTACCACCTACATAGGAGCCATCCTGCTCTGCTTGCTTGTGTTCATGCATGTGTTTATGTTTCATCATAGATACCATCAATTGACAGTTCCTACATTATCTAAGCATCCTCATATTAACAATCTGGTCCTTGATGATTAATTCAGTAATGTTTTCAGATATTTTGTTTTTGTTTTCCATTTTATACTAAAATGTGAGAAATTACATGGTAACCTTATGTGTTGTCTCACTGCCACCTGGTGGTAGAAGTATAGAAAAGGCAGCAAAGCACAAAGGGATGACCAGGTGGAAGTCATTTCCCATAATGTAAATAGCACCTGTCCCTTTTTAGAGACTTCTTGTTGAAGCATTTTACACGTCTAACTCTTGGCTCTTTCAATGAACTGAATAAAAAGTCCTAAGAGAGAAGGAATGAAATGGTCAAAGACTGAGCAATATGTCTTTATTAGAGAAAATGTGAAAATACTGACATGCTAAAAAGATCTATTTTAATTATGAAAATGTAACCTTAATGCTCTAATTAATTTTTAAAGTTCAAGGATGAATTTTTTTGAAAGTTTTTGTTTTCTATGACTTTATTCTTGTTAGATAAAGGAAATAAAGCATCCCATGAGTGAAAAAATAATCATAATAAATAAAGTTATTTTGAAATCATGTAGACATATGTTGTAGCCTCTCCAGTTTCAATGATTTTCAAACCTAAATTCCGAAGACTGAATTTCTTATTTTAAAGGGTCTGGTTTTCATTTCTTCTTGTTCTATTTATAGTACTCTTAACATTTTGATAGAGTCAAATATCAACTGATATTTTTTCAAATCTAGAAATTTCCTCATAGCCTCTGAAATAGTATGTTTTTCTAAGAAAACAATTCTGAACATCATTTTGTCTCTTGCTGTTCAAATTTTTCTAATCCATTGTGCTTTAAGTGAGTAAATTTCATGGAATGCAGGCATTGACTTCTGTTCTACCTTTACTGTTTGCAGAATTTCTGATTTCAAGCTTTTGGGTGTTCTCACAATTGTGTGTTTCTCCATAAAACAAAGATATCCAATTGGATTTATTTACATGTACAATAATGTATTTCTATATTGGAGCTAATTGAGTCTGCATGTGCATATTTAGAATTAAATCAATGCTTTATATTTTTACTGTTTCTTCCTGTGTTATACTCCATCTGGTTCTGCAAATCTCTTGTGAATGAAACAGGGAAGAAAATAGGTCTTATTATCCCAATTACCCCAATTTCATTAGTAAAGAAATAGAAATAAAAATGACAAATGAGGAAAAGTTGAACATTCAAATCTGATTTTAACATCAGAACTTTATTCACTACAGATATTGGGGACCATTCTACCTTGTTTTTTGAATATACACTAAAAATCTGACACTTTTAATTAAGGGAATTTGGTGTGTTTCCAAAGTCACTGTCAGGGCACTGTTATGGTGAAGGAGCACTGCCTTGGATTTGTTAGGTATGTGGCATGGCCTCAGATGAAAAAACAGAATTATAACACATTCCTCCACAGTTTCATAAGAGGATTAGAGTTAATTTATGCAAAGCTTCTCACCCAATTCCTGGTTTAATAGTAGGTGTTCAAAATACCATTATCATTAAGAGAAAAACATGTAGCTAACAGGATTTCTGTGGATCATCAGAATTTTACTGAAGATAGGTTTACTGAAGATAGGTTTGTAAGATTCACTGAATGGATTTGGGATTACCTGAATTCTGGGGCTAACCGGTCATGGTCATCCTGTTTGATGCCTGGCAGTGACTACTCTACAGCCATGTTAATGCTGAATGGGAAGAATGTATAAATGTTACTAGTGTTTGCAGATGTATTTCACTTACTGAGAGTCCGTTTGGTCCCATCCAACCAGTACACGAGGACCTCTTGTATCCCTAGCACTGTGTGGGAGACTTAATAAAGCAAGAAAGCAAATAATCCTATAACCGTACCACACTGAGCATCTCCATCTCATAGGAGATAAGAAATAACACAGTACAACAAATAAAAACTCATCTTCTTAATAATTCTCAGATATGGGGTGTATGTGTGTGTGTGTGTGTGTGTGTGTGTGTGTGTGTGTTGTTTTAATATGCCAATCATAAATGCCCTATCACAGAAAGAAACTCAAGCTGTGTAATACATCTCTACAGGCAAGATGAGCAGGTTTTTGCCAACACTTTGAAGAGAGAAGACACTGTCACCTGCCAAGAGCTTCCAACCAGTTCAGTATCTAAGAAAAGAATGCTAGAGAGGGCAATAAATGGCCTCGGGAGAAAAACAAAAAATATTGCAGGGAGGCAAAAACATGCTGGAGAGAGCAGTGCCTTATGCAAACAGGCAGGAAGGAGGCCTATGGAAGGACAGACAGTTACGCTAGGGGCTAACGTTTTAGAAGGGTTTCAGAATTAAATTGGAGAATTTGTATATAGTTGTAAGATAATCTGACAAAATGAGTAAATTTATTTTGCAAATCCAGGGAACAGTTAATGTAATGAAAACAAACTTCATATTTCCATACAAATACTGAAGTGGTTCATATTTTTTCAACGCATTTATCATTTCCACAGAAATATAACTCTCTTTAAGCAAAATATGCTATATAGTATAGAATTTATGAAAAATTATTTTGGAGATAATGGCCTTCTTTAAAAAATAAATCACTAAGCATTTCTTTCACAAGGTAATTTCCACTCCACTTGTGCATTTAACTTACGTGATTTAATTTTCAAACGATGATTACCACACAGCTGAGTTTATGGCACACAGTGAAGTCTAACATATTGTCAGGCATGAAAGGAATAATAGAATATAACTACACACTCAGTACGTGAGTTGAAGGATCCCAGAAATTCAAGCATTATAATGGATAGTCTACAAGTTAGACAAGGAAATTGCCTTACTAAAAAGAGAACATAATTTATCTTCAGGCTGATAGAAAATGAAAAAAAAAAGTGAAAAAAAATTCTAATCTTTAGAAGTCTGAGTCATCAAATGTTGAATCTTGGTCTATGATTCTTCCCCGATTCCATAATAAAGAGACAAGTACTAAGTTTTCAGTCAAAATTATTCTTCTGAGAAAAACAAACCACCTGAAGATTAAACAGCAGTCTCCACAGTCTCGTTATAGTGAACAACCCACTCAGACAGGAAGTAATGCATGTGTGAGAGAAGAAAGGGTGGCTAACTGTAGCACCCCAGAAGTACACAGAGAATGGACAAATGCACAACCCAAAACTGAGTCATAAGGCTGTCTGGCTTCAATGAATGGTGGACATGTTGATATTTTTAAGGGGAAAAAGAAAGTGTGTGTGTGTGTTGTATGAGTCTTCAACAACCTTGATTTTTCTGGCTTCAAATCATAATCACCTGGATCACCTGAGAAGCTTTCTAAAAGAAAGGTGCTTGTGCCTTACTCTCAAACAACTAATTTTAATCTCTGGGATAGACACCAAACTCACTCTGAAAGTTAGGCACTAAAAAAATTTTCTAGAATACAATATGATACAGGCACAAATGATAAGCAATGACAGATATCTGCAATAGCCAATGCTAATTCAGCCTACATATACCAAACACCGTTCGTAAATTTGCTGCCATTATCTCACTTGCTTTGGTTTATTCCCATTTACAAATAAGCAAACTGATTCTGTAGAGGACTTAAGTGAGCTGCTCAATTTGTAGGGATTAGAAAATGGGCTAACATTTTTTTCTGATGTTAGGAGCTTATAGTCGACTGCCATGACCACATTTACAAATTTATTCAATTATTCTTTGAATCATTTATTTATTCAATGGTGACATATTGTTTATTATGTGCTAGAATATGAAAATGTGGATAAATGGGATATGCTCCATATCCTTAGGGTGTTCCTTTCTGGAATATTCCCAGCTTCTAGGCTAGAATGTGTCTAGTGGTGTCCCTATGCTTCTCTTGCATATATTTTTCCATTTGTATTTAGGGGCTTTTAAGATGAGAATTTTAAATCAGCTGTACAAAGGGATTTGAAACTACTACACATGCATTGTTCTCTACTTGGACCTTGTAATTCCAAAACTCTGGTAGGTTACGAACTGGCTAGCAGTGAGTGCAAAGTTGCTTATTCATAAATTAAATGGCCTTCCAAAGAGGTGTTTTTGCCACCTGTTGAACAGATTTGCTAAATATGGCTTCTCTCTAGCACAAAACAAATAAGAAACTATTTAATTGAAGTAAACCACATTGAACTGGAATTATACCTCAAGATAGCAATCTGAGTAAGGAGGATAGTTTTAGATTTCTTTCTCTTTCATGAACTTAACCATTCCCCTCTCAGACTTCACCTAATGGTACCAGACTTCTAAATGTGGGCTTCTGGTGGGAGAAGGCCTTGTTTATGTAAACGGCACATTTCTTTTTCTGTTTCTTCTGGGATCCATTAGTCTTCCCAATTTGATCCAAATTTGTGTATACACTAGGACAGGATGCTTGTAAGAGTGCCATGTACCTTACTGAGTCCCTCATTAAATATTAAGCAGATATTAATGGAATTAAACATTAAAGTGATTCCAGAAAATTAAAATAAGCCAAGTCATCATTTGGTGGTCAAAATTTTCTACTTTAAAGTTTATATATACAATTACAGGAAAGACATTGGGTAATGAAAGCTTTTAACTTTAGGAGAAAAAAAGTTGCAGTGAAGTCTCTGATGTAAGAAATAAACGTTTCCCCACAGAAATGTGCACTAACTCTTGGGAATCAAACTCCGGCTTTTGAGTTCTGTCAACAAGTGTTAGCGAAACATGCTGTCCAACTAGAAAAAAATTTAGGAGAATCACCCTTTCATATATCAGTGCTTTTCATGTCCTCTTCTCTAGAATCCAAGTGGGGAAAAGGCCTGAAATGAAACTTAGCTTTATATATTTGCATAAAATGGTGTTTTATCTTTTACAATGCAAGGTGTGAGTGAAGGATAAAAAGGTTCATACAATCCATTCTTATTAGTGCAGACCTTATTTCAGCAGCGAGTATCATCACCACAAAGCTGTCACAACTCTCAGATCTGATAGCAAGGGCTGGCCACAATCCTTAACAGGCAAAGAACCGGCCAGCACATTCAATTTTAATTAAATCTCCATGCCAGGAAAGCAAGCTTTGGAAGAAAGCAGGCTTTAGAGGTGTCATGTGTTCATGGAGTTGTTCTATATTCACAGAAACATTTGGAATAATTGTAGCTGGTAGGGATATTTAACTGATCATTTAAAAGAATCTTATTGATTGACTCCTGCCAAATATTGACGTAACTACAAAATGATCTTTGAGTTCTGCGCACCTTTATGGCTGCTCATTCTTCTGGGAGGTGAGACCTTCCAGAACTGCTGTCGCTCGTGAATGCAGGTCAGATCTTCCTCTTACAGTGTCCTGTCACAAGTAATAAATGAAAAATAAACCATTCCATTTGTCTTGCAAAAACTTCAAGGACTCAGAGGTAATGTTTTTCCCTAACTCCAAAGAGGCTGGATAAGGCCAATTACAGCTGTCGAAAGTGAGCTGCACTGTCGCTGCAGGTAATAAGATATGCCTGAAACTCACCATCTGTACCTCACTAGCACCGGTTGCTATCAAATTACATTTCTCATAAAGAAATCAAAGAAAAATCGAATCACACACCATATGTAGATCCATCTCCCTGTTGTTTCTTGCATTTGCCTTTGCCATTGTGATTATTAGGAAAAAGGATACTGGTGACCTGCTCGACTTCTAACTCATGGCCAGATGAGTAGTCTTCCAGCAGTAATGCCACCTTCACCTTCTTAATTTCTTAATGGCCTTACTAGTCACCACAGCAACAAGGGCCCAGAGACTAGTTGATCCATTTCTCTTTGTTCTGGAGTAGAGAGGACTATATACTTTAGATGGAAAAAAAGATGAAGAAGGAAGGAAGGAAGGAAGGAAGGAGAAAGGAAGGAAGGAAGGAAGGAAGGAGAAAGGAAGGAAGATGGAGAATGACATTCATTCAAATTTGAAGTCTTGTCGCAAATATTTCCCTTCTGATACAAAAATTGGTAATCACAAAGGATAGAACTGAGAACCAAAACCTTTATTAACATGTCCCTGAAAGGGTTTAAAAAATGTCATTCTTCCCTATAAAGCTGTGATTTATAATACAATAAGGAAAGAAAGGTTAGGAAAGTGTATAAATTGAAAGAGTGCTTAAATCAAGAATAATCTTTGCATCATGGCTTTATATCTGTCTTATTGATCTTTAGTCCCTTAACACATTGGATATTTCTCCTGGTGAATTCACGTATTACAGCTTCTTCCACTAAAATATATATATTGGGTCACCCAAGCCTCTGCTCAGCTGCTGAGCTCTCTCTCTCCTTATCTTCATCACTGTGGCTTTGAAATCCCCACTTCCTCAATTCCCACCAGCTCTTCAGTTCACTGTGCTTTCCTCTTTGGTCCTCAGGAGCCCATGATGCCAGAATGCTCCAATACAACATGCAAGCACCATGCTCTCACTCTGCACCACTCATCTTGTGCTAGTGCTTTCCTTAGAAACTCTAGCCATGCTCACTGTTTCTTTAATACTCTTTCCTAGTTCTCCTTCAACCACTGTGGTTTATCTCACTGCCTCACGTCCATCCATCCATCAATCATCTTTTGTCATTCCTACTTTGTGATTCCAGCAGTAGTACCTGGATTGCTAAACATTTTTTTTCAGTTATGAGGATGGAACATTGGGCTTCGTGTGCACTAAGCAAGTATGCTTCCACTGACTTATACCCCCAACCTACCTTGCCAAGCTTGCAACCAGTCTTATATCACCCCTATAGTTATGTGATAGCATTCGTGATAGCATTCAGGGATCCTCCCTTATCCTATTATAAACTTGCAACTGTCATTAAAACTAAAACCCAAACTTCCTAGAAGATGCTGCATATGTCCCCCTAATGATGTCCCAGGTTCCCTAGACACTGACCCTCAAACAAGGAACTGTACTATCTTCTTTGCTACTTACCAGATGCCTCCTTCTCCTAATCATTCCTTAAGCATTTTATTACATCTTTTAGTAAAGTCCTTATTTCATTTTTTGTCTGGATAATACCTACACATAAAACTTTTCCTCGGAAGTCATCAGCCACTATATGCACATAGCTTCATCCCACTTTTCATTGCTATCCTTGTACCTGGTATGTGCCTTTATAGTCTGATGTTAAACTGTTTTGTAATGGTCTCTATCTTGCCACTGAACTAATCTCCTTCAAGTAATGGACTGTATTTGATTGATGAATTTATATATTCTCCAGTATTTAGAACAAGGCCAAATATTAGTCACTCAGCCCAGCATCCATCCATCCATCCTTTCTGAAGTAGCTTCATCGAAACCACCCTCTTCTACTCAACCCATGTGTTGGAGGTGGAGTTAATTCCACACTTTGAGTAGGAGCATATGAATTTTGAAAGTGTAAGTATTAATTTTGCCTGCCAATTCTGAATGCAGAAGTTTTGAAAGTTCAAGTATTACAGAGGTAGAAAACAGTTTCTCTTTGTTTTCTAAAAATTTGCCTGAATATAAGCATACCATTAACATACATATCAACACTGCTAAAATGTCTACTAAATATCAGCAGGTGTGGTATTCCAGAAGTCTAATCCATAAATGAGCACATTTATTTCAATGATGTATAAACTCATTAATCAATGCAAATGAACCCTTGGATACAATTTTACACATTGTTTTTGAAAACTTACTTGAACTTCTGCCTAGAATATCTTCATGCATATCCTGTATGCTGATAATCTTTTGTTACTTGTGGCATAGAAGCCACTTTTAATTCATCAATTTCCTTTCCACCAGTCATAAAATCCTTCCCCTGATGTGTCCCAGAATTTCATTACTCCTCTCTATCTCTACAGCACTATCACATTTTTCCTTTCTCTATGGTGCCATCTTTAGAGAAAATCAAAGCATATTCCACTTCTTCCTCCATTAACCCACAAGAGAGATGGCAAGTTTGCAAATTCACAATTTAGTCCAACTACTGGGGATTTTTAAAAAGCCAAATTATAATGATTTGAGGGTTTAACATAAAACATGAATTTCCTAGGCCGGGGGTGTGTTTGAGAAGTAGAGCGCTTGCCTAGGATGTGCAGGGCCCTGGGTTAAGTCCCCAGCACTTGGGTAAAGTAAAGTTCAATTTCCAGCTTCCCCTGAAAAAGAACTTCTAACAAACTTAGAATCCACAGTATTGTACAATAATTTGTGGATTGCATTGCGTCTTCTAAAAAAATACTTTAAAGCAGTAAGATCCAGACTCTATGACTATGACCTTACTTGGAAGGTGAACCTTTGCAGGTATATTCAAGTTAAGATGAAGTAATACTTTTTTAGTATGTGTCCAACGTAGTCTGCTTGTAAGAAGGGAGAAATTTCTACATAGACACAGACTTACGCACAGGAAACACAAATAGTCAGGGGAAGGGTAGCACTGTGGCAAAGACATCACTGTGCACCTAAAGTCAAGGGACACTGAGCATCACCGGTGAACTCTCACAGCTAAGAAAAGGCAACAAAGGCTCCCGCCCCCTCCTGGAGAGAGCATGATCTTGCCAACACCCTGGTTTAGGATATTTAGCCTCCACCACTATGAGACACAGGTTCCTATTGGGTTAAACCACCCAGTTTATGGTGCTTTATTATATCAGCCCCAGCATAAAACCTAGTGACAATGGCTAGAAGTGACTAAAGGCTATGCCCTGAAGGAAGCACTTGTGATCTTCAGATCAGAGAGCTCAGGAGAATCTGTCACCCACTACACGATTCTTGGTCACAGGGTAAATGTAATTTGCTACTTGTCATCTTACTCCCTAACTCACATTACACCATTGGTCCTTGCAAGAATTGGATCCTTGAGTTTGTGATACCTTACTATTTGAATGTTACTACATTTTTTAAATTTCAGAACTGTGTGTTTTCGTTGGAAAAACACTTGACAATAGCATTTCGGTTTTGCCATTGCTGCTATCTATTTTTCTTGGTGTAGTCCATGACATTTTGGATATTGACTTCATCTTGGCATAAAAGAGAGTGAACAAGGTTTTCAACTAGATATTGATATTTTGGGCTGGATGATTATTTTTGTTGGGAGCTATGACATTCCTTATGGGAGATTTAACAGCACTTCAGGTCATTCTTCGCGAGATACACGAAGTACCTCCCAAAGTTGTGACAATCAGAAACGACTCCAGGCAATGTCAAATGTTCTGGCAGGGGAGCGAGGGAAACAACAAAATCTCTCACACTGGGAACCACTGTCCTAAGCTATTATTTCCTTCCAGTCTCATAAAAGTAAACAAACACTGTAGCACACTATAATAAATATCTCAAAATAACAAATGTCTCTCAGAAAGTAATTCAAAAGGCTCCAGGGTGCCAGCTCTTTTGTCACATACTTCTGTCCATCTGGCTAAGTGAATTCTCTTCCTTCAGTCCATGACAAAGAGTATTAAGTGTGTCCCAGTATTTTGTTTTTTATTATTCTGACTTAAGAAGAATACTGGTAACAATTAGATCACAATGCCAAAAAAGTTTAGCTTCCCAGCTTAGTGTACTCAATGAGAATATGTGACTAGACATTGGTCAGTGAGTTATGAGTGAGAGTGCCACGCGAAACTGATGAAGTGTCATTAAAGAAAAGACCTAACTCAGTATTTTCTGCTTCCTGATAACTGAAATTTGAATGTAGTAGTCAGAGCTCTGGCAGCCATCCTGGGGAATACCCTAATAAGGGAGAAACACACCAAGAAGTCTGGGTCCCTGAACAGGAATTCATATAAGTTTAGAACTGCCAAGTAGGGATCTAGCTCAAGGGTAGAGCACATGATTAAGAGGCATTAGGCCCTGGGTTCAACCCCAGTACCATGAAAGAAAGAATGGATTTCAGGACCACTTCCCTTAGGACTTTAGTTTCATGGGGTAAAGTAAAATTTTATCCAGTTAATACCACTCTTATTTCATACTTCCTAAAGCCTGGAACATAGTCTACTTCCAGTTAATACAGAGCTCATTCTGATTCTACTAAACTCTTTCAACATTGCACTATTTCAATATTAGTTCATATTTATCTTTCTTAAAGTTCCAAAATTGTCAAAGTAGGATTTTAAAATAACACCACACCTTATGAAAATGCAATAGGATCAGGGATAATGCATAGGAAACATCTAACAACTTCCCTTGGTGATAGGTGCTGCTATAATCCTGACAAGAGTCAACAACTGAAAATAAGAGGGTACTTTTGTTTTCCATTCATCTTTTTTTTTTTTTAAGAGAGAGGGACAGTGAGAGAGACAGAGATAGAGAGAAACAATTTTATTTAGTTTTTCACATGGCCTTAGTTGCTCCAGCACTTAGTTGTGTACGTGGTGCTGGGGTTTGAACCCAGGTCCTCATGCTTGCCAGGCAAGTGCCGAAACCGCTGAGCCACCGCTCCAGCCCCTAATCTTTTTTTTTTTTTTTTAAGAGAGAGGGTCAGTGAGAGAGAGAGAAAGAGAAAATCAATTTTATTTAGTTTTTCATGTGGCTTTTGTTGCTCAGAGGTTTTGTTGTGTACGTGGTTCTGGGGTTCGAACTCTCGTACTTGCGCATGCTGGGCAAGCACTGCCACCGCTGAGCCACCATTCCAGCCCTCCATTTATCTTTTCTAGGAAAATGATTCCAATTGTCTTTAAAAAGTCTTCACTAAGGGGTAGGACACTTGTGTAAAGAAAATATATATTTAACCACTATTTTTGTGATATATTAGTTTTAATATTAGAAATAATATATAAGAGTGTTCTCTGACACACAATATTTAGTATTTAAATTGTTAAATTCCAACATGATGCCTTCCTTTAAACCACAAAATCTGAAATATGACTGCCACTTGATACCATCAATGGCACTATGAGACTTATAAGTGTCTCTGTATTGCTTCTAGGGATTCTGTTTAATTATTTCAGGGCACAGCCTGAACACTGGGAGTTACTTAGAGATCCCTGTTTGATTAGAATCCATAGGACATGAATTTTCCCTGCTGATTTCTGCAGTGCCATAGTCCAGGAGTTGCAGCCTGTGGCAGCAGTGAGCAGATGGTAGTTTGCCAGGTTGCCTGGGTGCTAACCCAAGCAATTTTTCATCACATTCTCCTCTGGTATTCTTCTCTCTCAGTTATTCATTAGCCATTCTAAAATAGGAGAGGATTTATTGTTTAATTAAAAAGCACAGGATATAAATCCTCAGACTAACAGTTAAAAAGAGATTATCCCAACCGCTTGGCATCAGAATGGATCACGCAGAGGTTTTCAGTCACAATTGACTTGACACCCAACACTGGCATCACTGGTCTTTGTCATCCTCACCCCTGTGGTTTGTTGTTGTTGTTGTTTTCACACTGAACTGAAGATAGATAGACAAAGTAAAATGAAATGACCATTTTTATGCACCTTAGAAACTGCCTTTTAAGAAGTTACAAGATGAAATAAAGCTATAAATAATAAGGGGATGATACTTTGTATTTTGGAACACTAGATATTTCTATGAGAAAATTGATTATCAATCCACTGTTCTATCTCATTCCAAATATAACTGGCACAAAATAGTGCATCTTATAACACAGGTAAAAATCCAAATCTTGTGCCTGGATATTTTTAAAAAACACACAGGAAGTATATGTCACCTACTTCACGTGGATACGATGATCTGGGATTTAAAAGAAAGCATAATGTATCCACAATTGGTGATGCAAAACAGAGTTTAAAGTGATTCCACTTTAATAACAGAAAATGAAATTTGAAAATTGAACGCAGATTTTTTTTTTTATTTGAAAAGCCTGCTGGGCATATGGCGCATGCCTGTAAACCCAGTGACTCATTAAGCTGAGGCAGGAGGGTTGCAATTTTAAAAACAGCCGCAGCAACTTGGACAGATCTTAAGCAAATTAATGAGACCCAGTCTCAAATTAAAAAATGAAAAAGGACTGGGCATATGGCTAAGTTTTTAAGTACCCCTGGATTTGATTTCTGGTATATATATATATATATATATATATATATATATACACATACATACACATTAGTAGTAAATACATCTTTACTTTTTATTTGGAAACCCTTATAGGAAATGTTTTAAGTGAATTTGTACAATTCCTATGATTTGTGATAATGAAGCATCACCATACATGTTAACCCCCTCATAGCTCAAGAAAACAGAACATTGTCAGTACCCAGAGACCCATCTGTCATTTCTCAATCTCTATCCATCCTTCCTACTATAGATAATCACCTCCTGAAAGCAATCAAAAATATTTCTTTATTTATACTTATAGATTCAGTAATTAAGCCTGTATCCATGAACACTAGAATTAGTTTTGTCTAATTTACAAAAGTTATATATATTTATAATTTCTTTAAATGTGTGTAAATTTTACCTAGACTATAAAAATACATTCTTGTGGGTCTAGTCCCTTTCATGCTACATGATGATTGTGAAGTTTGTTCATGCAATTTCCTATAGTTGTACTCATTTAACATTGATGATATATATTATTCCATTTTGTTGACATATCACAGCATATTTATCAATTTTCCTCTTAGTATATACCTGCATTATTTTAACTTTGAGAAAATCATAAATAAGACTTCTCTGAACATTCTTGTACAAGTCTTTTAGAGCAGAACCTGAGGATGATGTGACAGTTGACGGAACTGACACAGAGAGCCATGAAGATGGTTAATACAGGCAGATAAAAAGATGATTGCTTAATTTTAATAGTAATTAATATCCAGCAGACTTAGAACAGCCCACCTCCAACAAATTAAAAGTCGCAATTCCTTACCCAGTTTCTGCATCAGAGCTGGTTCTCAGACTCCAAGTCCATTGCTGGAGGAAAAGCTGAGTGTTCAGGAAGCGGAACCATTAACACCATGTCAAGTAGGTGTAGAAACAATTTGATGAGTCCTTTCTCAAAGGGTCATGCATAAACTTATTCAGGTTACCATCTATTGGGAAACAAAAGAACTGTTCTTAAACATTTTGAAGACTTTGGGACAAGATTAAAAGTTGACATTGATACTCAAACTGCCTGAAGCAGTAATAAGGATGGTTCTCCAGCTAAAGCAGAGGTTTATTTAGGAGTACGTAGTAAAGAGCGTCCCAAACATGACCCAGTGATTTACTTGAGTCTATAGACTGAACCGTGGTCATTTCCAGGACTTCTGGGTGTATTATTGTAAAACACATCACAGTGTAGCTGTCTGTGCTAAAATACTGTTTCCTTAGACTGTGGGGATATAAGTGGTAGATTCAAAGTGGAAGTTGCAAAAACTGCTACCAACACTCCTTTGACAAAATAATGAATAAAAACATTATCTTCTCCAGAAATAATGACAAATATTAGTGTTATCCTTAAAGCTTAAATATGCAATGACAGTGGTCCCACTCATATGCCCATCAAACTTCAATCTGACCACTACACAAGATAGAACCAGCATGATACATAGACTACTTTGAGTTTGACAAATTAGTGGCATTTTTACAACTGTAGCACTATATGTACTTTCTTATCTAGAATAAATTAGCATAGTTTCAGTTATGCAGCCAATGATCTGGCAAACACATTGCTTTTCAGATGTGCAGGAAAGGAAAGATAGAAAGTTCACATTCACATGGGATGGATAATGTATATACTTATTATCTTGCACAAGGGCTATATTAATTCTCTCAATCTCTGTCATAATATAGAGCAAAGGGATTTGAACCACATGACATTTGGTTCACCTATTAATGCTACCAATTAATCATGCCAAATTAACAAGAAGTGAAAAATACATTGGATGCTGAGGCACAATATATGGGCTTCTACCACTTTGGAGATATGACAGAGTAGACTATGATATTCATGATGTCTGTAACGAGAAAAGACACTATATGGTTTATATCAAACCCCAATAGGAGAATTACAACACTGACAATTTTCTATAGAAAACCCCATGACACCTGAAAAGCAATTGAAAAGCAGTCTCTGATGTAATGCCAGGCATTGGTAGGAATTCAGAGCCTGACTAGGGACCATCAAGCAGTGATGCAGCTCATTTTGAACAGATTTATGACAGATATATCAAGTCATAAAATCATGTGGACCCAACAGCAATCCACCAGAAGATGGAGTGATGCATTATAAATCAGAGATAAGCAGGTCAGCAAGTACACATAAGCTTCATGAGCAATTAATTCAGACTCCTATGTTGTATTCTACTTTTGCATATATCTCTATATATTAACAGAAGGGAGATGGTGATGGTGCTAAGAATAAGGAATCCCTGAAAATGTCTATATCTTAATCCAGAGGAAGTATGCATATGTTAGGTTTTATGCTGTAGTTGGTTGCAGTGTATTGCCACTACCACAAAAAACGGATGTCCACTCAGAACCTCAAAGTGTGGCCTTATCTGAAAAGAGAAACTTCGAATATGTAATTAAGGTAAGGGTCAAAATAGACACACTGGATTAGGATGCACTTTCAATCCATTGAGAGCATCAATTTAAAAAAAGTAAATGACATCCAGTAACACAGCAAAAGGTCACATGAAGATGAAATTAGATATCAGAGTCATGTGTCTGTAATCTAAAAAACACCAAGGAACTCAGCAACCACAGGGTTAGATTAGAAATATAGGGTGATTTTCTTTCTGAACAATCAGAGGAAATTAATTCTGCTAACATCTTGACTTTATCCACATTTTGGCCCCCTAAATGGTGAGAAAATGAAAATTTGTTGCTTTGGGTCACCCAATTTGTAATTGTTATTATTGTATCTCTAGGAAATTACCACACATGACCAAATTAAAATAGTAGAAAGAATTAAGATTGTGATTTAACTGATCTTGGTATGGAGAGGTTATCCTGAATTGTTAAGGAGGGCTCAATGTCATCAGAGGGAACCTTTAAAGAGAAAGAGGAAGAACTTGCAAAGAAAATCCCAGGAACAGACAAGGGAAAGTACTTTGATCTCACTGGTGTTTTCATTAATGAACGTATTCAGAATTATGGAGCAATTCAGTTTTCTGAGATGAAAATTAGCATGGAAAACATTGGAGAAGTAATTCATAGGTACTAACAGAATAAGGACTTTTGCATCATAAAGAGCACTCCAAGGTCCGACAGGATCATATACATACTGTATAAACATAGACCTCATAGCCATTAATTATATTTAATTTGATACAAGAAAAACAAGTTTTTTGGTTATATTAGTTAATTAAATATAATTAACACCTACTATAAGATAAGTTCTCTTTTTCAAGTCCTGAAAATATATCAGTAAATAAAACAAAGAAAACCTTGCTGTATTTCAGATAAGAACATTAAAGGCAAGAAAAGAAGAAATAAACAAATGGCCAAAATAGAAATCAAACTAAGAAACTTCTGTATATTAAAGAAAATAATGTGAAGATACAACCTATAAAATAAAAGAAAATATTTGCAAATCATTCAGTCAGTAAGAGATTGATATCCAGAACACATTACTAACAAAATCTCAAAAAAATAACTCAACTAATAAAAAGGTAAAAAATCTCAGTAGAAATTTCTTAAAGGAAGATTTACAAAGAGCCAAGATAATGAAAATATATACATTTGTAATCATCTGGGAAATGCAAATCAAAACCACAATTAGATACCATCACATCAGAGTTAGAGTAGAAATAAGAGGCAATTAATACAACTGTTTATGTGTGTATATCCTCTTAGACGTCATTGAGCTTTTCAAAATTCTTTTGCGTGGTGACTGAATGAACTTAAGAAGACAATTCAGGATACAATTGAACAATTCAGCAAAGATAAAAATTTTGAAATATCAAAAAGAAATCTTGGAAATGAACAGCTCAACAATTCAGATTTAAAAACTCTGTTGAAATCCACACCAATAGACTAAACCAACCTGAACAAAATAATCCCATTCACAATATCCTCAAAAGGAATAAACAATTAAAATAATAGAACACTGAAGAAGAATTTGAAGAAAACATTAGAATATGGAAAGACCTCCCATATTCATGAATTGGGAGAATTAATATTGTTGAAATGGCCATGCTACAAAAAAATGATTTACAAATTCAGTGCAAAACCTATCAAAATACCGCTGAAAAAGAAAATGAAACCTAAAATGTGTTTGCACAAATAAAAGACCACAAAAGTAGCTAAATCAAATTTGAGCAAAAAGAATAATTCTGGAGGTGTCATGATTCTTAATTTCAAAATATACTACAAAGCCATAATAACAAAAAAAACTATCATAAAAACAGACACACAGTGCAATGACGGAAAATAGAAGATCTATAAATAAACCCACAAGCCTACAGCCGCCTGATTTTCAACAAAGGTGTGAGAAACAAACATTTGAGAACAGACAGCCTCTGACAAATGGTACTGTGAAAACTGGATATCTGAACTTGTAGAAGACTGAAAAAAAGAGAGCAAACAAATGACTACAAAAAACAAAACAAAACTCAAACTGGGTCAAAACCTTAATGTAGATCCTAAAACCTTGAAAATACTGGACGGAAACACTAATATTAACACATGCAAGATTTTTCTGAATAGCATTCTTATATAGCACAAGAAACAAAAGCAAAAACTGACAAATGGGATTGCATCAAACTCTCTGCACAACAAAGGAACAGTAATCAGAGTGAAGAGACAATCTACACAATGAGACACAATGCTGCCAGTTACACAATTGACCAATAATTCATATTCAGAATATGTAAAGAACTCAAAAATAACAAAAGTACAAGTAATTCAATCAAAATGGTGGAATGATCTGAAGAGAGCTTTCTCAAAGAAAAAAGTACAAAAGGCCAGAAAGCATATGAAAAATGCTCAATATATGTAGCCATGAAGCAAATACAAATCAAGACTTCATTAAAATTTCATCTCATCCTAATCAAAATAGCTATTATTTAAAAAGTGGTAAATGCTGATAAGGATGTGGGGGAAAAATGAACCTTTTCCAGTGTTAGTAGTAGTGTAAATTAGTAAAGCACTATGGGACGCGGTGTGGAGTATCCTTTAAAAATAAAAATAAATAAATATATAAAAATAAACAGGTGTCATTTTATCCAGCTACATAACTCCTTGATATTTATTCAAAGAAAAGGAAGTCAGCCTACAAAAGAGATGCTTGAATATCTATCTATGTTTATTGTCACGATCTTCATAATAGCCAAGAAAGATATGAATTCAGTCCAGGGTCCCACCAACAGTTGAATGGGTAAAGAAAATGTAGTATATGTAGAGTGGAGTACTGCTTTCCCATAAAAAAGAATGAAATTCTGGCATTTGCTTAAAATTTGATGGAACTTGAGTACATCATTTTAAATTAAATTAGCCAGACATAGAAAGATAAGCATTTGTAAGTATCTAAAATCTCATGTTTTCTCTCATACATGAAAACTAAAAGAAAAGAAAAGGGAGGCAATAGAACATTAATTAGAAGTAGCAGAGGGACAATTAGGGAAGGGGCTGGGAACTAGGAGAAGTGGGGAGACGGGGAGAACAATGGATGATAGATGGGAGAGTGGACATAATCAAAATGATCAAAGCATGATGTGTGCATGTATTAAAATGCCCTGGTGAAACTCAATAATCTGTGTAATAAATGTAAATATATGTCAATCATTTTTAAATGACAAAAATAGAAATGCTAATAAGGATCTTGAGAAAGGGGAATTCTTAAATAGTGCAGGTGGGAATGTTAATCAGTACAGCCACATTATGGAGGTTCCTCAAAAACTGAAAAATAGGACTACTACAAGATCTAATAGCTGATGGGTATATCTCTAAAAGAAACTAAATCAGCGTATCACATTGAACTCTTATATTTATTGCAGCAGTAGTTACAATAACCAATATATACAATCAACTGTGGTGTCCATTGATTAATGAAAGAAGGAAGAAAATGTATCTCTCAAATATACACAATGGAAAGATATTCATCCATAAAAGGATGAAATACTGGCATTTGGAGCAACATGGATGGACCTGAAGATCCTAGGTGAAAAAGGTCAGACACAGAAAAAATAGATACTGAGTTTATAGAAGTAGAAAATAGAATAATGATGGCTGGAGTGGTGGCTCAGGGGTTATGGCGCTTGCCTGGCATGCACCAGTACATGGGTTCAAACCCCAGCACCCACATACACAACTAAGTGTCAGAGCAATGAAAACCATGTGAAAAAAATAATAAAAATTGGTTTTCTCTTTCTCTCTCTCTCTCTCTCTCTCACTGTCCTTCTCTCTTTTAAAGAAATATTTAAAAAAGAAAGTAGAATAATGATTTCAAAAACCTCAAGAGGAGGGGAAAGGGAAGGAGAACAAGAGATTGATTAATGGTAAAAAATCATAGCTAGAGAAAAGGAATAAATTCTGGTGTTGTATTATGCAGAAATGTTATAATATTCAACAATAATGTTTCATAAAATTATAAATATTCAAAACTCCTGTTTTGAATGTTCTCATCACAAAGAAATGATAAATGTTTAGGATGATAAATAACCTAAATATACTTAATTGATCAGTGCACTATGTGTAAATGTACTGAAGCATCACACTCTACTATATATATATAGTCGTATATATATAGTAGTATATATACTATATATATAGTAGTGTATATACTATATATAGTACATATATATGCAATTTTTATCTGTAAAAATGTTTATGAAAATTATACATCATATATTAAATATATATCTCAGAGCCACAAATATTTTGTTAGATGCCAAAGACTCAGTCAAATAGATTTAGAAATCTCATAACCAAATAATTCATCAAAATAGTTCATAGATTGGGAGGCTAAAGCAGGAGGATGACTTGAACCCAGGAGTTTGAGACCAACCTGGAATGTAGTGAGACACTGTCCTTAAACAAAAATACAAAAAGAATCCATTGATTTATCTAGGTCACATAAGAGACAAATCGGGTATTAGATATATTTTCTTAAAGATTTTATATGGAATTTAAAATTTTTAATGTAAAAATAAATATAATAGATTATTTATTTAAAATATAGCTAATATGTATTAAATAGAATTTAATACATAATTCCCATTGCATTTGCTTAATATTAGTTGGACATGTAAAAATTATATTTTTATGTCTTTATCTAGATATAAGACCTCTCGATTTCAAAGCCCACATGGATGCAGATGTACTTAGATGCAAAGAAATTCCAGAGATGAGGAATACTCCAACTTTTGTCAAATTCCTAGCTTAGTTGAGTCACATGTACTTTCTCTTTGAAGAAGATATTTTCTTGGGGAAATTGGGTATTAAATCACTTAACTTGAATATTCGCATAGTTATTTCAGGTACTCCCATACTAGATCAAGGACTATAACAGAAGCTATGAAGTTTTTCAATGTTAAATATGAGAAATGTATTAATTTAGTTTCCATTTCAAAGTACCAGTTTCTGATGTTCTAATGAGTAGCTCTCAGCTTATTTTATCAAGACTGATTAACTCTCCATTCTCTGTAAGTTTGCTAATGCCCTCTTCATCAAGATAGTCATCAAGATCAGAAGGTAATTATTATTTGAAATGTCCTATATTAAGAATAAACAGATACATGGGGACTTGAAATGAATCTTAATGAACAATAAGTATCTCAGGCCCAGATATTCACTATTCACTATCATCTATTTTCCGGAAGCCTGTTGTTATTGTACATTACCAAAAAAAATGTAAGAAGGTATTACTGTGTTGGGGGTGCACAGGGCATAAAATTGTTTTTGTTTTTGTTTGTGAAGTTTCTCGTCTATTTCGGGAAGAAACATGGTGCGGAAAGTACTGAAACCCAAGGCAAAAGGAAATTCTAACCTCTGTGCATATTGGAATTCAGGAGGACACAAAATATTCATGAACAAGAAATCCTTCAACTAAAGTAACAAATATCTGAGCTAATCCCTGCAGAATGGGGTTTCATTTGTTTTTGTTTCTTTTCAGACAGGAGAAGTTAACACTTTAAGAAAAGAAACAACATCACAAAATAGCACGTACCTTGGTCACTTGAGAGTTTGCATAGACAAATAAAGGTACTCATATTGTTTTCAGTGGGAATATTAAATTTGGTTGCTTCTGCTTTAAAACAAATCATAGATTACTATTTAATTAGTTGAAACAACTATCATCAATACGGAATCTGATAAAATATAAAATAACTTCTATTTAATAAATTTTGAAACTTTTGTCCCCTCTCATAAACATTCTGTTGATACTTCAAGAACTTACTTCTCCAAAATTTACCTCTTCATAAATTGCTCCTGTAGCAGGTTGTGTGTTTCTTCGACAAGGAATCATATGATATTAATTGATTGATTTTAGAATTTAATAAAAGTTAATTTTGGTTTCCCTTGAAGTATTGAACTGTGTCAAACAGTCAAACTTATCTGATACCTTTGCTTTTTCCCCACTGAATGCCCAAGATGCCTTAAGTAAATTTTAGTGAACAATCATAGGAAGTACATTTAGACAAATAGTTTCTCCTTTCATGTAGATGTACATTTGTTAAGTGTAAGGATGTTAAGATATTTACTTACATTTAACACATATTTGAATATGGTTATTCTATTTTTTTTTAAAGAGTGGAACAGTGAGAGAAAAAGAGATAATCAATTTTGTGTAGTTTTTCATGTGGCCTTTGTTGCTCTGACATTTTGCTGTATGGGTAGCGCTAGGATTCAAACTTACATCCTCATGCATGCGTGCTTCCCTGGCACTGTGACCACTGAGCCACGTCTCCAGCCCCTGGTTATTCTATTTTTAATGGAGTCTTTCTTCAAACATTTGGGAAAATAGCAATAATAAATTACTTAAAATGTATTAATATTTTTGAAATACACTGCTGCATTTACAAATGTCCTAATAAAAGAATGTTTTCCATGAATAACTTCTTTGCACTTATGAACTTCCCTTTCCTAGATAATGTAGTTAAGACTTACAATTCTACTAAATAAATAATAAAAACAAGAAAGTGGAAGCAGAGAAAATTCTTTGTTAAAACACATAACTTTTAAAAAATTCTAACTAAATTAACTAAAGTGATAATCATTATTCTACCCAGTTTTTCTTCCAACAACTGGCTGTAGAGATAGGCAAATGTCTTAGAACTTTAACTGAATCAATATTCACTGAACAGGAGCGACTCAAAGCTATGTCGCTTAATAGCAAGTTTATGTACAATTACAGTCTGTCAAAACATTTGCACTGGGAGGTATTGCATCTCTTTCCCAAAAGTATAGTTACATTTTTTGATTAGAGAATCATGGCTGTCTACAACCATGTTCAGTTCACAGCATGGTTGGAAAAAAATAATCATATCAAGACAATCACCATATGATGGACCTTTGGGTGATTAAATTTGACAGTGTTTTAAAGTAAATCTTTATGCTACCCCATTATGATACAGATTCCATGAATGAAAATGAAGCCATTTGGAAATCAAATCTAGGTGTGAGGTACTCCAATTAGTATATGTGCTGTTTAGAAAAGTACCATTTCCTTGGAGCCATTTCTCATAATTTTTTTTCAATTAGCAATCATGCTTTTAATTTAAACATTGAAATATGTGTACTTACAATATTATTCCACTAAAAATCTTATACAAATGTTTCTGACAGAAATATTTCTTTTGCAAATTATGTGAGAAAGTATATAAAATGAAGATATATCATATCCTGAGTAGGTCTTATTTACTTGGAGCCTTTGCATTTAACAGAGAATAAAAAAACTCTAGTAAAACTTCAGATATCAAATAAAACTTGTGAAAATATCTCTCTAGTCACTTCCCTTTTGAGAGGGCCATAATGCACAGTTCTGAGCAGAGCCTAAGGGAATTCTTACTGGGTAAAATTTCTGCGAATATGAAGCTTTTTTTCTGGTTTTATAAAAAGAGGATAGATTCAGTCAATGTATTCTTACCTCCCTTCTGGCCTCTTTATTTCATCTTTGTGTAACTCATTTTACCTGGAATACAGATTAGAAGACTGGAGGTACAGAGTTATTCTGCAGCCGGGAAGAAACAAACTTGAGATAAAAAGGAAAATAGAAGATAGAATAATTCTGTGTCCCCTCTGGCACACACCTGAGCTGTCCTGCCCAGGGCTCCTTAACAAAGACTTCTGTATGGCGTAAGAACGAGACTTCTGCGTCAAGCGAGTTAATATAGAGTTTTCCGTTGCTCGCAGCCACGTACAATTCTACCAGACACGCTGCTAATCACTCCAGGTAGTGAACTTCCGCCTCCATCACTCACTAATCTAGTTTCAGTGCCAAAGCCCAGGTGAATGCCAGTCTAACATTGTTTAATACAGACACTAATGTCTGTAGAAAGTCTGTAAAAATGCCAGGTTCTAGAACTATCCTGAATAATTACTACAGAAACAAACTCACCGCGTAAAAAGCTACACACAAATAAAATAACACCCAAGTTGATTTCTTTCGTGGACTACCTAATTGTTTAGAGCAAAGGATCCCCTTCTGCGTGATGTCTCTTTTCTCCTCCCCTTATTTTTAGCATGTTTCATATTGTAATTCTGCCAGGATGAGACAGAATAAACCCCAGTTTGGCCCATAATCATGCATGATAAAACACCATAAAATAAGTGAAAAGATTTGAAAGAGGAATTTCTGACCTGAATTCATTCTTTAGATTATAGTTGACAGAACGAGAAATGACAGCAAAAAAAAAAATGATCTGCCAGGGGAAACGATCCAGTATTATTTGGGGCTATGTGACATTATGCTATGAAATAACAATTCAGATAAAAATGATAAATTAAATCTGCCCCCCAAAAGTAGAAAGAATGTAGTTAGTTAACCAGAATTATTTCCAATGCTAGAGTCTTTCCAGGGCTACTAATGTAAATGATTAATTCAATGGAGGAGAGAAACCACAGTTTTGTTGTTTAGATAACTCCTTTTATGAAAAACATTTTCAGCATTTTGCAAAGCAATTTAATACAGAAATCTTAAAATATTAGTGTAATATAGTTTCATAATCATACCTTGTCCAAGATTAGACAAAATATTCAGTTAGGACAAATTAGAGACAAAGAAATAGAAACTCTTTTTAGAAAAGATTAAATATGTCCACGTTGGGTAACAGCAAGTAAAAGAATTTCAAAATTCAAAGTGCTATAAAGCATTACTAAAATGTGCTTGAATGTGCAGTATGACTTAGATATGCAGTGTTGGTTAAAAAGTAACATTCAAATTAGTTATCAAATTTAGAAATTTAACAGATTTGGAAGAAGGAGTATGTTTTAGCAGTTAGGAAGGGCATGAGATTCACATATTAGATACAAAGCTGGGAAGTGAAGTGAACTGAACTCATTTTATGACCAAAAGCAAATCTTCTCTCCATGTCTGATTTTTAGCTGTAAAACTGAGTTGAGTTGCATGATGGTTCTTGGTCCTTAATCTGCCTCACTCGGTGAGTAGGAGGATAACTTCACCCAATGGAGAAAAGGTTGAAAAAGAAAGGGCACAGACAGTAAAGCACATCCTAGTTACACGTATAAGCCCTGGAGTTTATTGTTCACTATCAATAACAACCACTTTGAAAGCATGATTATCTTTGATTGATACTCAAGGACAAGCTATTAATGGAAAATGTGTGTTTCCATTTGGGAGTTTCAAGGTAGAATTAATATTACATCACCAATAAGTATGTTACTGTTCTTCATATGTCTATTTATACTTCATAATGTCATAATGGATGTCATTTTGGAAAAAAGTATTAGGCACTTTTAAAGTACCAAGTTTATGCCATATTTGTGCATTAACTTGAATGAGACATCTCTATGTTTATCTAGAAATAGATTCTTATTTGGTACTTGGAAATTCTTTCATGTTATTATATAGGCTAGATGTGTTGATGTGGGTTTTGGGCAGTCCTATTTTTAAATGGTTTCTGGATTCTGGAACAGTAAAAATGACCAACTTTCAGAAAGGTTATGGGGGATTCAGGAATACTCGAGTTTTTTTTCCTTTTTTCTTTCCTTCTTTATTTCCACTATTCCTTGTTTTCTCTTCTTTCTTTTTTTAAACCCATTCCTTTACTTTTTTTTTATTTTCAGAGAGCTGTGGGGCGGGGAGAGGAAAGAGAGAATATTAGCTTTATTTTTTCGTCTGGCATTTGTTTCTCTGACACTTGTGAATGTGGTTCTGGGGTTCAAACCTGGGTCCTTGCACAAGTCAGGCAAGCACTCCAACCGCTGAGGCACTCATTCCTTTACTTTTTATTTTTCCTCTATCTCCACTTCTCTGTACCTCTTTCTTCGTTTCATTTTTATCATCAATTCTTTCCATCCCCATTTCCTCTTATTGTTTCTGCTTTTTCTGCCTGTCCTAACTCCCTTCCTTCCTTTTATCTGCCCTGTTTTCTTTCTAACACCCATTCATATTTTCATCCTGCATGCTCTCCTTTCTTCTTTGTCATAACAACACTTACTGGACACCACTCTAAGGCAGATGGCATGCTCAATATTAGGAATCCTGAAATAAGTAACACATGGTCTCCAAGGAACTGAATATGTGTCTAAAAAGAGGAAAGACAAAATCTAAAACTTGTTAGTGAAATCATGCAGAGACAATGGAGAAAGAGGTATGGACTGGAAAATGAGGCTGTGCACAAACTTTTATTTCTATGCTGTATCCTGACTTTCAGAGATGACTTGCAAGTACACCATGTAGGCTATAAGCCCCTGTCCCACAGTGATAACACTATGCTGGATGTTATCACAATGATTCAGAATTGTTCTCTCTGAAGCTCTCAGTCCCTTCTTTCAAAAATACCCCACCATATTGGCATTATAAGATTTAATCTGAAAAAATCTTTAGATTTGTCAAATGCCAGAGATCACCTAGAGTTTTTCAAACTCTAGGTATTCCAAGAAAGGCCTATCTTCAGAACTGACCCTTAACTCAAATCCTGAGAATAAACCACTGGGTGCTTGGAATATTCCACCTCCTAAGGGTTTGAAGCCTTGAACCATACTACATCAGTTTAAAGTCTGAGGGACAGATCCTCAGTAACTGAGGTTAGTCCAACGTGTGCTATGTAGCTCCATTGCTGCTCTGTAATAAAAGTCATGGACACCAAATCTTTGGTGAGCTTCCCTAGTTAGTAGCACTTCACATGTGTGGTCACACATTGTTTCTGAGAAAATTAAGCCAGTCTCCCAAGAGGTCATGTGAGAGGCCATATCTTGAAACTTACACCTGGTTCCTCTGACATTCAGTCATATGCCTTTTCCTTTACTGGTGTTAAACAGCTATTATGTTTCAGATATGAGGTGTTCCCCAAAAGATCATGTGTGATACAATGCTAGAATGTTTAGAGGTTAAATGATTGAATTGAGAGTCATAACTTAATCAGTGGATTAATTGGCTGATATGGATTAGCTGGGTGGTAATTGTACCCTTATGATGTGTACATTTTATTTCATACAGATTATACTTCAATAAATTTTATTTTAAAACTTTTGGACTTTGAAAAAATGTTCAAACAATTATGAAAAGATTCTTCAAATGTTAGTAAGAGGCTAAGATTGCAAAAAGTTCTAAATTACTTTATTACAACTGCTAAATTACTTTATTATTACTTTATTTGCCCTTCACATAATAGCCAGAAACATTTAAGCATTCCCTTGATAATGGTAATTTTTATTACTAAATCACTTTTTGTGATTTTCCACTTTGGTTGAATGTTTTCCCAAAAGGCTCCTCAATCTCTCCCACAAATAAGCTTTCATACTACAGCTTCATGATTTTTCCAGAAATGCTCAAACATGCTGTAAAACCAGTAAGACACAAATTAGAACACCTCCTTCAAAATAAAAGATAAATTTAATAACCTCCACTCAATCAACTCAAAATATACATATGGAGAACTTATTTAATGCAAATTTTTATGAGAAGTTGCATAAATAATTATAAAATGATGTACAAACCTTCATAGATCTTATCATATCATTCCTATGTGTTATGTGATCCGGGTTATATTTCTCATGCATATTTTTATCAAGTTATTCTTAATGAATACAATTAATCAATTAATTTTGATAGTTATGTGAGTATGATAACTAAAATAATTTTATGATCTATGGATATAAATTAAGTTGCATACACAATCTTATCCTTCAAAAAAGCTACGTATAGTTTTTTCTCGTTTTTTGACTCATAAATTATGTATTGAATAAAGAAATTATCCTATAAGTGATCTTACCAATGTACCCTATGAAATCTTCATCCAGATTATCTGTACAGTTCTTTACTTTATAAACATATTTCTAGATGTGTTTTTCATGAAGTTTAACAGTTCAGTTAAGTCACTATCACCTACATGGATTATTGATTAATAGGTCAGCAATACACCTAGGAATAGTTGCTATATTTTAGCAAAGGGACTGCCAACACCTCGTACTTCATAGAAAAGAGTTTGTTCTTATAGTAAGTTTCATATATTATCAGTGATATGAGCAAAATGTTAATTATTTGAATGAAAATTACCATGTAGAATATGTTGCCACAGAAGTTTCTGAAGGAGTGAAAAATACCCAATTGGATTAAAATTCACATATGATGTATGTTATCAGAAGATTATTTAAATTTCTCAAAAAACATTAAATTTCTAACTACCCCATATGTTAATATATCGAGGATTTATTAAATATCATTATTCCAAATTAATGTGATGGGCATGATTCACCTCCCTCTTGTGCTCCAAATATTCTACTCTCCTTTCTCTTTCTTTTCCTCTCTCACATACAAGCAATAATACAACCTTAATCTAAATTGAATTACATATGTTAATATCATTAACATAATAATTTAAAATATAGAGTATAATGTATGACAACTGTTATTTAAATATTCACTATATTCCATATTTTAAGTATTATATATCTGTTCTATGCAGTTTTGTGAGAGAACCGATAGAACTCAGCTTTCCCCCTGCCTACTCTGTTATTCCATGTTGCACAGAAATACGTTGCTTCAATAGATGACCTCAAAATTTCTCTTATGAGATTTTACAACTACATATGATAATAGCAACCAAATCTGCCTAACTCATAACTGTACAATTAGATATTTCTTAAGTTAAACATGACCCAGTTCATAGGATAATACTCAGCATCTCCATTGAAGGTTACATTAAAATAGCCATTAAAATGCTGCATTGTGGTAATCAATTACTAAAATAGTTTTACTAAATTGAGAAAATTTATGGTAGTTTAATCAATTTATTCTCTACATCTATTTTGCCATAAAACAAATTACATCACTTATTTGATCTGAAATACTTTCTAATCTATCAATATGAGTGCTGTTTAAATATTCAATAGTTTCCTTAAATATTTGACCGATTATATATGACACTTGAGTAATTTCTAATGTATGTATCTTAATAAATTTTCAAAACTTCTGTAAGCTTGTGTGTAGAATTTTTGTATATAAAATTACCAGTGTTAAAAATTTTGCATAAATAAATTATGTATAACAATTTTAAAGTAGCATAGATAATTAGAAAATTTTGAAAATATATCCAAATCTATTCTGTATCTTTGCCCATAATTGGGTAAAACTGACTGAAGGGGTACACTCAATAATATTTTAAGAGTTGAACTTACATACTTTGTTCTAAGTTTGCGCTTCTAAAAAAAGGTCAAAAATAATAAAAACTTATGAAACCTCAGGAAACATAAAGTCTGAAGTTATCATTTTTCAGAGGATTGATATAGAAGGAATAATAACTTTCCAGCCAGCAAGCAGCCATGAATACCCTCTTCTGGTTTGATTCTATTATTGTCTGAATATAGATTAATGTACTTGTCTCCACTGTACCAATATATAATGCATGAACACGATTACTGGTGTAATTTAGAAACAGGATGCCTTTAATCTTCTGCTCATATCAATCAATTACAATACATAGGCTATAGAATGTTCTATGATTTTACACTGAATCATTAATAGACCTAATCTTAGAGCTAAATGAAGCTGGGGGAAAAATGTGAAGCCCACAGAGCTTTCTCATATGTAACACTGACAATGCAACTTTAGCTATCATGTGATTCATGAACCAATCCAAACAGAGACCAATCTGAAAGTTGTAAGGAAAGAGTCTACTTTGGTGCACAGGAAGTCACTTGTGCTTTTAACTAATGAAGGTAAATTTCAATGGCTTTCAGACTCAAAATCTGGTGAAAGGTAATATCAGATTCATAATAGAGATGTGATGCAACTCATTTCTGCACAACAATATCTTGTCATAGGAAAGGTAAACATTGTGTTTCAAAGTCTATTCAAAAATCTCTATTACCTTAAAGTAATATTCATTCAATGAGTTTATACATGATTTAAAAATGATTAGCCATATGTATTTGCTGTAACTTAGTGTTGCATTATTACACTGTGAAACATTAATTACAATGAAACTTTATACAGGAAACCTTAATTACAATCCACACAGCATGCAGTTTCTTCAGTTTTCTCTGGAGTCCTTGATGGGTTTTGTGAGGAGGGCAGGTTTGAGTTTGATTAAAATGCTAAGTAGAAAAAGATGTTTTTGAAATGTGATGAAAATAGAGATCAGTGTTTCTGTAGTTATTTGATGAAAAAAGATTGGGAGGCTATATCAGGATCACTTGCCTGAGTTTGCAGTTTTATTGTATGTGGTTGGATGTAGGAGGAGAGCAGTCGCAAAGGGCAGTTTCAGAGTCAGCACCATGGATAGCTCCATACATTTACAACCTGGGAGAGGAACCATCTTCATGTAAGCCAAGTTGCGGTGGGAGCACAGAATGAGAGCATCAAAAGCTCATAAAGAATATAGGTGAAAATAAAGTCATAATCTAAAAAGGGGTACCTTTTTATATTCAAAGAGATGCAACTGTAGAGATTCTGAAAACTCAAGCTACCGTAAGAGCCTAGCAGTAGTCATAGATTGCTTCTTTTTAATGTAATGTTAATTAACGGGAGATTCAACATTCACAGGTAATGTGTTCTGATTCATTTTCATTATTATCCTATGAAATAGTAAGAATTATTTAAGTTTTTTGTATGAAAAATTTTGGTGTAACTTTTCTGGAATATAACAGTTCTTATGTTTATTCTCTTATTATTTACTGCAATCCACAGGATTCTCCTCCCTAAACTAATCCTAAACTAAGCCATTCTCAATTACACTCTCATTATCTCACTTCACGTTTGAGGCTGTAAGTGATAAAATATGAACCAGACTGACTCAGGGCACAAGCAAAGCTGGTTAATGGGCTGCATGAAGCCCCAGCCCCCAAAACTCTATCATGCAACTATATATTTTGATAGGGATCGATAGACACTTATTACCAGCTGGAAATTAGAGGTTTGTCCATGTTCCATTTCTGTAGGGTATAGAGGTTGTGAATGCTATTTAGAGAAAGGATGTAGATAGGGATATTAAGTTAGAGGAGAGAATATAAACAAAGGGGAGAGAAGCGACATAAACTTTAAAAAAACAATTTTGAAAACATGCTGTCCTAGCATGGCTTGTCACGTTTGGTTCCCTTAGTCTTGAGCACTATTTAGACAAAAGCATATTATATTCCAGCATTGGCAGCCTCTGAGAAGCAAGAGCAAGAGCGAAGAGGACTCTGTTTTGCCCCCTTGAACCTTTTCCTATCCCAAACTAGCTGATCCTTTAGAAATGGTGAAGGAAAGCAGAATGATGCGGGAGAGTGTTTCCTGGATGAATGGGAGATCACATCAAGGCTGCTAACTCTTAGCCCCACCCACCTTTTGTTCCTTCCCCTTGGCGCCCAGCCTCGCCCACTTCAAACTCTTTGCTTGTTTTTTTGCTAGTCGCTTACACAGTCTTTGGCTTTCCCATCTTTCTCGCAGCCTCTAGCACCTGGAGACCCAATCACCCCTCAACCTTGCAACTCCTCAGGGACTCAAGCGGTGGAACTGGGCATGCTCAGCGGCGCTGGCAGCCTTCAGTCTCTTCCAGGCGCGGTTCAGCGCTGGGCTGGGACCTGCGTGCCAGTCCAACCCGGGTTTCAGCGCCCACCCCTGAGGAATTCAGGGATCCGAGATGCACACTGACACTAAACCTGCACTCTTAAGCGCTTCATCCTCAATCTTCAATCTCTTGATTGAAGATCACAGAGCTTAGACATATTTCCCATTGAGGGACTGATGTGCAACCTGTCTTTTCTTTGCAGCTGAGGGCGTTTTAGCTACTGCAGCGTGAGTCGCTCACGGATGGAGCCCTGTGGCTGGAGGCTGTGGAGATCACCTTTCCAGGGTAGCTGTTTGTCACTGAGTTTTGGAGATTTCTTGGCTGGCTTCAGCTAAAGCACGCTCGAGTAATCCGAGCTGTGGTGGCGCCCAAGCTCTTGGGATAAAGGGTGTGTGTGTGTGTGTGTGTGTGTGTGTGTAGGGGGAGAGGGCGGGGATAGAAACGTCACCCCCCCCCCCAGCCTCCTTTTCTTTTACTCCTTCCTGCAAAAGCAACACAAGTCACCCCACACACACCCCCACACCCTGTCGCCGTCCGCCGGGCTCTGGGCAACAGCCAGGTTAAGCCTATTTGCACTGGAAAATTGGCGCTGCTTGGGAGAAGAGAAACAGATCGATTGCCCTTGTGACTCCCCGCCCCCTCTCACCCCACCCCCGGCGCTCCCGGCCTCGTCCCTCCCCCGCCACCTCCCCGCACCCCGCCTCCTTCCCTCTCCCCACCCCCGAACCTCTCACCCGCGGCAGTCCGGTGCGAGGCCCCCTCCGGAAGGTGAGGGGAATGGATTGCACTCCGGCGGGTGAAGCGGGTGTCTGGAAGTGGTGCTAATGGGAAGAGATTTCTGGTCTCAAAAGAGGATGCTCTGCCACAAAGAGCAGCTCGCGCGCTGGCCTGGGCTCTAGCGGAGGAGAGATCCCGGGAGAACTCCGGAGCTCGCGGGGCGCGCTCCTCGGAAGAGCCGGGCCAACATGCCTGTTCGCAGGGGGCATGTGGCACCGCAGAACACGTTTTTGGGGACCATCATACGGAAATTTGAAGGGCAAAGTAAGTTCATTCGTTCTCTTCGCTCTCCCTCGCTTTCTGCTTTGATAGTGCACTTGGCTTCCGCCGCTTGCAAGCTGGGGAGATCGGCAACTCCGGGCTCCGTCAAGTTAAGAGGCTGTGAAACCGAGCCAGGCGGCTCGAATGGCAGCGGGAGTGCTCGCCCTCTAATATTAATTTTGATTTACATTTTAGATTATGGTCTCTATTGTAGAAGGCAATTTGATCCTCCTCTCCCCCTGCTCCATTATCTGCCTTGCTACTTAATGTCCTACTATTCTACTATCTTAAAGGGAACGTGCTAGTATAACATGGGTTTATATTTTGAGGCTGTTCTACTGTAGACTTTTTAAAGTGAGAAGCAGAGCAGACCATACTATTTGAACAAGAGTATGTAAATGGTAGTAGGGATGTAAATGGCTATGCAAACTGTATTTTATCTTGGTAAATTGCAGGGCTGTGGAATGACAAGGATGCTTGCCTGCTGCTAGCTTACAGAAGCTAAAGTTTGTATTGAATCAATGCAAATATATGCCAAACAGCATCATTTGGGAAAGCAGTGTCTCATCTTTGCTGGTTCCCAATGCAAGCAGCTCCTTAGTCAAAATAATATTTTTGTTGTTTTATTATGCCCTTAAATTTTCCATCTAGAAATTTGAAGATTGACATATAAAAAACAAATTCCACAGAGACTAAAGGTAAAGAAATTTAATGTACTCCTGTGGACCAACTACAGGCAGTTAATTATTTTTAAATAAATATAGTAACTTTAAATCTTATACTTATCACTTTGTACCCTGTGCTTTCCTATGTCTACATCAATACACATTTCTATTTTATACTTTGGCAGTTTTTTTTTCGGCACTGCATTAGTGATGTGAGGACCTAGTACCTTGTGTACAAAATAAACTTGTACATCCTGCTTCACATTCAATATGGAAATAGTAAATACATTATGTTATCAGAATAAATAAGTTCTTTTCATTACATTTTTCTAACTACTGTAGAAAAAGTCAAGGTTCTTCTAAACTAAAAGTAAAAAGGTGCTCACATGATACTGTATATGTGTTTAAATATTTTTATCTTTTGGAAAAACACATTATGAAAAGGTGATCATTTGCACTCTTCAACTACTAAAAAATGTGAAGTAGTTTTATTGCAAAACTAGTTGTCTTTCTTTTCTTATCAGGATGTGTAGTATACCTTAGAGGAATAGAGAAAAAACAAATCCAGGAATAACTACTTTGAGAAAGTTGTATTCTCAGGGACAAAGTTGAAGTGAAAAAATTGATAGTTACAGGATGTTTCTCTGTTTTGGCTTAGAAATTTTTTACCTTACATTTAAATGGCATTCTGAAAATATCAGTGGGCCAGTTGCTTGTCCCAATGTCCACTAGGACCCCTGTGAGTTGCAACGCTTGAGAACTAGACTATCTGGGAAATTCTGTTCTTGCAATTTGAAGGGTGATTTCTTAATACCTTATTTTAAAATTAGGTAGACCATTAATCTCACATTTAAAGTTTGTAGGGGTTTTTGTGATTTTTTTTTTCCCTTGGAAAGGTCTGGGAAGCTAGCATTTTGGGGAAACACCTGCATTTCAGAGCTCTCATTATGCAACAAATTGCTTCATTGTTTATGAGAGTCTTGTGGAAGCTTTTAAAAAGATATCTTACCATCTTCTTATTACAGATAAAAAATTTATAATTGCAAATGCCAGAGTGCAGAACTGTGCCATCATCTACTGCAATGATGGGTTCTGTGAGATGACTGGTTTCTCCAGGCCAGATGTCATGCAGAAGCCCTGTACCTGCGACTTTCTCCATGGGCCCGAGACCAAGAGGCATGATATTGCCCAAATTGCCCAGGCATTGTTGGGATCAGAGGAGAGGAAAGTAGAGGTCACCTACTATCACAAAAATGGTAAAGTTTATTTAGGAGTCCTTGTATTTGATTTCATTGAAAGTGCATGTGCTGAGAAACCCCAAATATTTAATTGTAACGTTCTTTGCTTATCGTGTTTTAGTATCCAAAAAGTATGAATATTCTCAATGGATTAACAGAAAAATATTTTCCTCTTCAATGAGGGTTCTTTGAACTCTAAAGTACATTAATGTCACTGAGGAAAAAATGCCACGAATCAGTTTTGCATACTCTTTCTCTAAGGAATAAAACAAAGATCAATAATTTATTGCTTCCATTTGGTATGAGACAAACAGTTTCATTTGTTTAGGCTTGAAAGTACTTCACAGTCTTCTTGAAAACTGTGTAATCTGAAACTAAAAGTATTACACCTATAAGAGTTTCTTATCTCTTTAGGTGTTGATGTGCAACACCTCTTTCTTCTTCTGTTTATTTTTATACAAGAGTATGGGTGATGTATGGAAAGTTTTAAAACTGGTCCAGAAAACCCATGCACATTCAAATAATAAAGGCTATTCATGTGTTAAAGATTGTCCCAAAAAAGAAATATGAACTAGGAACTATGATTCTGTGTAGTTATTAGTACTCTTTTTTACAGCTGCAGCAAATGTGGCATTTCAAATTTAAGGTCATTCCTCAACTTCAAGGACACACCTCCTTCTTTCAGGCTTCCCATGGGAAACTCATGCATGCATTAAATGAACAGTACATATGAATTCCTGAGTGTGAATACACAGATATACCCATTTTAATGTATACGCATTCTCAAATGCGGACACTTTGTGGTATTTGACAAATCAAGGTTTACATGTAAAACAGTTTCTAAAAACATGCATATTGTTGGTAATTTTGTCAATACTGTATCATTATCCATTTCTTTCTGTTCCTTCGACTGAAATTAATGAGGAAGGGAGCTATGTGTTCAGATTTTTGTGGAACTCTTTAAGTTCTTGGTAAATGTGTGATATGCTGTAACCTATGTAATAAAATTAGTCATCATTTGGTAAACCACAAAGAAAAAATAGCAAGGAAAAGTTTTAACTCTTCCTCTTATTTCCTTATAATTAAGTGTTTCATGATAGAATGTGTATAATTTTTAATTACTCTATTAAGTATTGCATGAACTTAAGTGGGTATGTGCAACCAAGTATTACTGGAAAAACAGGTTTGTATAACTTCTATTTATATGGAATGAAAGCAATTATGCCATTATCAAAGGGGGTAGAGGTTGTTTTTCAAGCTCTTCAAACTTCCCTTCACTTTTCTTTCAGTAGTGTTAGTATACTAGGAATACCTAATTGTGTTATTGTCTTGAAGGCATTTATTGGATTGAAGCTCTCACTACCCAAATGCAACTTCTTTCTTTTGTATACTTGATGTCAACAAACTGGACCTTTGACATAATTTTAATGTGTGACATTATTTCCCCATCTGAATGTTTATTACAAGGACAGTTCAGTCTATATTGTGATTCTTCAGAGCATTTTGGTCCATCCTTGGTTATTATGTTTTCCAGGCTGTTTCAAGCCTCTTCTTTTTTTCAACTCTCAGCTTTGAAGTATAAAAATAAATTTGGTCTGCCCAATTGCATAGATCCTGAGTGTAGCTTACAGAGCATTTTTGAAAAAAAAAATTACTATTACACTACAACTAAAGTAATGATATTTTGAAATCTAGTTAGTTTGCGCAACAACTATAAATTATCTCAAGAACACCTTAAGAAGACAATTTCATATAGAATCACTAACATGATTGTAAAATTTTTCTGTAGTGAAACTGTTAGTACATTCTCTAATATAAATCTATATCTGAGTGATTTGTGTGGGTGTATGAATTAAAATTCCCATTTTCATACAAGGAATCTTTATTTGGAAGCTCTTTTAGGTACAGAAATGTCAACTTTTGGTGGTAATTTTGTTCTGGTGGCTTTTCTTTTTTTTCTTCAGATGTGACTCAGTCTTAAAGGACTTGGGTATCTTTACCATTAACAGCAAACTCCGCCTGTTTAACTTTAATTGATGTGGGGAACATGAGATGATTGGCCAAGATTTTTCTGTTTTTCCAAGTTAAAATGATTAATTTGATTGACCTTTTTAGAATAAGATTAACTCATACTTATTTGTTTTGAATGTAATAAACTTGTGCTTTTTTTGCTTAGAGTTCAGATACTTTAAATGGAATCTTTAGAACATATTGGTTTTAGTCACATGGCAACTGTAAAATCAGTCAGAACTGCTGAAGTTCAAATGCTTTGATAGTCTTACCTCTTATAGACCTGCCAGCCACTTTATATTTGTAAAAGCAGGAACAGATAAAAAAATTTGTATTGATTTGCTTCTCAAGGTTTCCTTTATTATTAATAATTGAGGTCATTTACTCTTGGTAGTTTCTTAATTTCTTGATTCTATACAGTAAATGCTTCCTTTATTCTTAATTTAGCATTTCACAAAAATATAGAAAGTTATGCTATAAACACAATGAGCAAATTAACAAAAAGTTGGAATATTATGTTTTAAATTTCCATTCATTCAAAATTTGATAGAACAATATAAGCAAGGCATTATTTCTAAAAGCTTCTTTTCCAAAGTGTCCCAAGGGCTTTATAAGCAGATTAAACCCATTGTCTATGCAAGGAGTTTACGTTGATACAGTGCACTGTGAGCCGCATGATTCATGGTGAAGCAACACTTCCTACCACACTCCTTTATGTGATTGTGCTAGGTACAATGGGACTTGCTGTTTACCTGAATATTAATTTTTTAAAACCTAGTTATTTGCAGTAGGAATATTTGACAGCCCTTCCTTTGAGTATTCTATTTTACAGTTTAAGTCATTATTGCATAAATCATTCTTGGCATCTGTGAAATATTGCTTGAGGTGATAAAGCTGTAAATCTTTTGACATAAAATTCTAATTATACAAAACTATAATTATGTGAGGCTTCTGCAAGGATGAGTATGTATTTTAATAGTGTAATACATTCACTTTAAAAGCAACAATTATAGGCATAGTGATTGAGAAATACTTCAGTTATTAACTATTCCATAATTCTGGATGTGGGGAAACATAATTTGGTTGGTCATCCCTTGGTTTATTGCTCATCTGGTTTGGAGTGCATGGTAGAATAGAGTTAGTTAAGGTGCCAAACTCGTTCTGTCATGTTTAGATATGCTTTTAATTATCAAACAGCTTTAAACATTTGGAAAATCAAAGCATATTTCTCCAGGACACATAAGGATCTTCACTTGGAAGGAAAGCTGTTATCTAAAATGTATTATTTTTAGAGGTTGGAGCATTCGAGTATTTTTGGTATTATGCTTCCAGGTGCATTAAAATGGCAATTGTGTTAATGAATCAGAAATGTGTAGTACTACTTTCCTTGTCTTTGTGCTGATTTAAGAATTCTGAAAAAAGAGTAGGGGCTGAAGAAAGTTTTCACCTGATCTAGAAAGGATCCAGAAAGCAAAGTTTCAGAGGCAATTTTGATGCAATATGTGATGCAATTAAATGCAGAAGAGATCTGGGTTCAATAACACTGAACCTGCCATCTCTGTCTCTGACAATTATGCAGAAAGACATTTTAAAATGTACTGATTTTTGAGTAAAGATGAAGATGCATCTTGAATGCCACCTGCCTCTAAGGTGAGGAACAATATAGAAGGATATGCAAAATAGGATAGGATGGGAATTCTGCTTTCAGAACGTTTGTATTATAGAGTCACTAATGTTCACTTCTGTCTTCTAAACCTATGATGTTTTCAAAAAATTGTTTTTTAAAGAGAATATATGAACTATAGAATGAAGAGAATGTATAGAGAATCTACAATATTCAGGATTAATTGGCACTCTTCTATTTCCCAACATTAAAATAAAGTTGATAATGTATATATCTTGTCACCCTTTATCTCTAACACATAATAATGTGTTAAAAAGCAGTAAAGTTCAGTTAAAATTTTATTAGTACAAACATAGCTGTTTAATAGCTTATAATATAAGTTATATGGCACATAACATATTCAGCTCTCTTAATTCTTGGATTGTGTAGTAAGGATACAGATGGTAGTTCTTATGACAAGAATAGAAATATATTTCATGTGTGGGTAATTCAGACAATAAGAAAGATTTCCAGGGAGTATGTTGCCTATAATTTCTTTTGATGTCATTTTAACTCTTTGTTTATAACTTTTCATATCCTATTGATAGGATATTATAGCTACAGATAATTCTAAAGCTCATTTCCTTTCACATACCTAAATTTCATTACCTCTCTTGTGCTCTGGATATTATACTTGGTCAATTGTGTTTAGTGGTAAATGAACATTCTCAAGAAACCCTCTGCCCTACAGTGGGAGAACTTTGTTTCTTTGTTGTTCCTATTGAAATCAAAATGATCTGGAAATGGGAATGAGTGGTCATTGATTCTCTTACACCACCAGCCAGTAATATACCTGTAGGCAGATATGATGATAGAAAGAAGCAATGTTTTCTGCTAGCTTGAGAGATAACTGCTTGGTTATTTTTATCCCCAAAGGACTTGAGAACAGGGTCAGTTAAAACAATGGACTAGAGTAGCTTTAATGAGAGAAACCTGCTTCTCCTGGCCTCTAAGCGCTTTTGTTTGTTGTTAGTGTAGCTTGTTATAAATAGCCACTGAATCAACTGCTGGCAGCCAACCTGCCATGAAAGAGTCCTTGGATATTTGAACCAGGGGGAAGTAGCAGTTGGAGTATGAAGTATCAGGGCATCACCTTGCATCTGGCCATCTAAACTAGAAAATGTAGGGTCATTTTGTGTGTGTGTGTGTGTGCGTGTGTGTGCGTGTGTGTGTGTTTTTCCTTTCCATCTTCTCACTAAGCCCAGCTGGTCACCAAATCCTTTCAATTTTTATATCTCACAGTGCTACTTCTACTTCTCCATTTACTGTCAAGTGCTCTGATTAAATTCAGCTCAGTCCTCTTCTGAAGTACTGAATCCAGATTCCATCCCTTTCCAATCCCTTCTCCACAATGCCATCAGAGAGCTATTTCTGAAACATGAATCACTTAACTGATGACTTACTGGAGTCAGAATCACAGTAAATAAATTACATGTATTATATTATGGGTACAGCAATCACATAAATATACATACTCTTATTATGGCCATTCATGAAAAGAAACTGTCCCAGAGAGACTGAGCAGTTTTTGAGGCCACACATGGCTCCTACAGGGTGGAGCTGGTCCCCAAAAGCTTTGCCTTTCTTTGCTTAGTGCATTTACATAATCTCTCAGCCTAAAATTCTATTTTAACTTATTAAAGTTCACACGATAAAGTATTAGATTCTTAGGAGGTTTGGTGGCCATCAGAGTCAAATTTACGTGAGCTTTCAAGGATGGTGTGCTTTGAAGAACCACAGTGGATTTCCTGCTGTGCAATAACTAGATGAATTTAGCCAAGTTTACCTTTTTGATGCTTTAATTTTCCTTTTTGGACATATTTATTTGGAGAATAACATCTATTTCGTCATGCTGATTTAAATGTACTGCATTCAATAAGGGACATAGTTTTATTTCTGACATGGTTTCTTGCCCATAATGTGCTCAATAAATATCATCTAGTTAAATATACTGCCAATCTGCTTTACTTACAAATCTTATGTTCTGATCATACTTCACTGCTCAGAGTTTCTTAAAAAAATGCACTTTAATGCACCCCCAGCTTTTCTCACCCTTCAGAAGTTTCACTTTATAATAAATAGTTCAAAGTCTCTCTGAATGGATTGCCTTTCCCTCTGCTTCTCACCCTGTGGAAACCATCATCCTTCCAAAGACAGATCAAAAGACTTCTTTGTGAAGTCAGTCCTGATGTCTTCGTTGCCCACTCCTCTGTGTCCTTAATCACTGTGTTCTTACTTCAAGTGTAGCATCTGGAGAGGGCTGCATATCATTATATATTATGGTAGTTAATTTTATCTATTATCCGAGCAAATTTAGAAATTAACAAGTCTATCAATTTCTGTGTCCAGAATATATGGAAGAGTGCTTGGTACCAACTGGGTGCTCAATTGGTATTCACTTAAAGAATGAAGAGAACATGGGAGATGTTACCATAGACTTGAAGAAACAAATGGATTTTGATCAAGAGATCTGCAAGAAAATTAGTTGTACGGCAACTGATATTTTGATTTTTCTTATTAGAAGCACTTCTAAAATAGTTTTCAGAAAAATTTTCATCTTCATTTCATCAATGGTCATATTTTCTCACTTAGTAATCTAAAATATTAAATCATTATTGTAACCTGTAACTAATCAAATAAGTAGATTGCTATTTAATAAAGAGAGAGGGAGGAGCTAGGAACCAGAAGCTATCTGCTAGTTTCAACAGGTGTCACTGACTTATCAACTTACTAATGACTCCAGAAGTCTCCAATAACCAACCCCAAAGATCTCCTCTACTCTTTTCATACCTATTTTTACATCTGTGTTTGATACATTTGCTCTTCTCACTTCCTGTGTTGCACAGTATTAACTCTTTGTATGTAGTACAACATGGTAACATTAGTGTTTTCTTGAAAATTCTTAGTCAACAATAAAGCTTTATCTCAGTTATAGAATAATGAGAGTGTAAAATCTAAAATAATCTTTTGTTATTAGTAAAAATAACAATCACTAATTGCAATCATGGATGTTTTCTCTCTCGACTCTGCTGTCTGCATTTAGCAACAACCCTGTACTGAGAAGCAATGGAATCAGGCAGCAGCAAAAATTAATCACCACAGTGAGGAACTACGTCTTCTTACAGAACAATTAGAAAGTCAGATTTCCACTAGTCCCAGGCGAGTTATGAGAAAACAGAAACCAGGCTCCTATTGTCATGAATGAACATCCCATAATATCCTTTTCTTTCTCCTTTAATTTCAATTTAAATTCTAATTAAGAGGAGTAAAGTGCTCTTTCTGTGACAATTCAAACCATGACTGAGGCAGCCCCCTGTGACCTCTCCCCAGTTGAAATAGGTCTCCTGTGTACAAACTTATCTTTTTTATGGTTTACACTGTTTGGTAGAAAGCTTGATGGTACTTTTTACTCAGAATAGGAGTAAAAATATCTGTGGCTATGCTTCATGGGCAGTAATTAGCGGGAGGGGTACAAGAGGACTGTGGGTAGTTTCTGGCCTTAGTTGGCTGTCTTTGTAAGGTCATCTCAAGTTAAACTGTGCCGTCCGGGGCCTGACTGGCTCCTGGGATGGTGGTGCTTTCATTATCTGCGTTTTTTTCCAAAATGATGAGCAGTTGTGGATTCCCACAACTGCTAGCTTTATTGTTTTGTGTGGTTTTCTATTTTTTCCCTTTTTGAATTCTGTTAGGATCATTAGGAGTGTTTTTATTTGTTATTATATGTTGGTTTTAGTAGGACATTAATTCTTACATGTTGTTTGAAACAATGGTAGGGTTAAGACAACTTAGAATATCTATTACTTCTCAGACAAAATATTAACCTCTGCTCAAATTATCCTTTCAAATTTTATTCAGTGAAATCTGTCCTAATGATACAAGCTGATTGACATGATAACTTTTTTTTTTTAAGAGGGAAAGAGAGAGGGAGAAAGAGTGTAACAACTCTTATTTACTCTTATTTATTTTTCTCTCTGGCCTTTGTTTCTCTAACACTTAGTTGTGTATGTGATGCTGGGGTTCAAACCACTCCAGCCCACAATGACAAAAGTTAATATATGAAATTTATGGTGGTTTATACCTAATTCTCAAAGAACAAAGAAACAAGTAAACAAAATCAGGGACGAATTAAGTGAGGTCTTTATTTACCAAAAAAAAAAATGTGTTGGAGAAGATCTCATATTGAAATCTATCTTAAGGTATTTGTATATATTAATTAAGATCATTTTAATTGAACAAAAATCAGTGTTAGAGCTAAGAACATGATATGGTGAGTGAATAATTTTTAATCAAGCTTCTGTTTACCTTTCATAGCTACATTAGTTAATATTTGTTCTGGTTTTTCTAACAAATCCTATGTGCATAATTAATTTTCTTTAATAATATTAGCTAGTTGATCTTTAACTATACATTTATACAATGGATATGCATTCCAGGGGTTAATTCCCATGGTCATAGTTAATGGACAATCTCTGTCTACCCAAAATAGTTCACCCAAAAAACTAGTCAGTTCCAGTTCATGTAAATTGCTTTGTTTGGTTTTCATGACAACTATGGGGGAAAAATGATATTATTCAGTTCTACAGATTAGTTAATTTGACTTTCAGAGAAGTTAAGTAAAACAATAATGATCACAGAGCAATGTGAGGGTGAGGTTTACAGTCTAAATTTGTGTGCTTGCTACTTCTGTATATTGCCTCCAAACGATAGTTTTTAAGTATTACCTTACCCCATCTTATATATCCAAATTATAGTTGTTAATTGTAGATTCTGTTAGTTTTCCTAAGTGCAAATCTGATTAATTTAGATCACATCAAAAGGTGAATGAAACAAGGTTCACCATGAATATTTTGCATTTGAACAGAATTTTATATGTCAAAATAAATCTCTGTCTGGCAGCATGTTACATTTCAGCAAAATGAGGATAGCTAGGATATGCCTATATTCTTTGCATAATTATTAATGATACTGTCTTTTCTATTAAAATTATGACAGTTTGGGGGCTGGAGCACTGGCTCGGTTACAGCACTTGCCTGGCATGCACAGGTACATGGGTTCAAACTCGAGCAACCATATATATATACAACTAAGTGTCAGAACAACGAAAGCTATGTGAAAAATCAATAAAAATTGATTCTGTCTCTCTTCCACTCTCTCTCTCTCTCTGTCCTTCTCTCTTTAAAAAATTATGACAATTTTGATTTATTAATTGTATGGTTGACTCATATTTGAGGCACATTTTTGTAAAGCATCCTTCATCTGATGTTTGTCTGGTCCGTGCCCAGGGAGTCAAGGAGAAATTCCCATAGCAGTGTGATTCAGTACTAACGAGCTGTGCAGTGACCTTTTGCTCTCTTTCCCTCAACAGAATTGTATTTACTGGCATTATGATATGATCTGACAAAATTCATCATTAGTGTTTAAAAAGGAAAATATAATTTTTGTAGTACGGGAAGTCCCTGGCTATTTAAACACCTCCACTTTTCTCCACCCTGAGTCAAGGGTCAAGTCTCAGCACCTATTTTGTGTCGGACACCTGTCTTTTATCTGAATTCCTCCCAGAAGCAGACCACCCTCAGGACTCTTCCATCTATATAGGGCTCCTTCATCCTGGGATAGCCTTCACGTCTCCTCTTTGTACCCTTCATCAACACCCTTTACTTTTAAGCAGACTTCTGTAAAGCTTCACCCTCAGCTCCTTTTCAATAAACGAAATCCTCAGGCAGCCTTTTCCACATTCCCTGACATTTTTTCCTTGTCTCTTTTAGGACTTTTATGAAATTATGTTGTAGTAATTTGTTTCCACATCTGTCTCTTCCATTCAACATTGAACATTTTGAAGGCCTTCATTAAAAACTAGAGGGAAATGGCCAAAGAGTAAAGGATGGGTTTAAAATAGCCCAGAACACACCTATTTATAGATGAAAATGTTTACAAGATAGCAGAGTCTGGAACATTCTTATAAATTTATTTATTTATTCATTCATTCATTCATTCAGCATCTACTGCTAATCATTTTGCTAGGGATGAGAACTGTTAAAATTAACAGTTTATGTTATTTATTAATTGAGAAAGAATTACATAGTATCACATAGTTTACATATTTTAGAGAGGTTTATTATAATACTTAAAAAACTATCTCTTTCTGAAAAGACATAACAACTAATCACCCTTCTTAGCCTAGAAGGAGAAACCTGAATGGTCAGAACAGTCCAGAGAGATCCCTAATGCCTACACACCATCTGCTGATTTTGATGGGGGCATCCACAGGTCAGTGAAAAGAAGAATGTGTCTGCTACTGCTCATACTAACATATGCAAGTTTGCAAGTCATTCCAGCACTCCCTGCATCTGCACTGCTAAAGCCATGTGATAAAATACTGATGAAACCTTGCAATTATTTTGATGTCTTTATTTTTGCTATTGTTCCCCACACACTGGACATACCTTCATCTTCACACTGTTCTCCCAACACAGTGAATTCACTTTTCCTAACCCTGAGTCATGAACTTAGATTGTAAAGCCTGTATGGTATCAGAAGACACTTCATCAGTCACATCCTGATATAGGATTTCAACACCTCAGCAAGAACTTCTTATCTCTCTTTCTTTCTGTGAAAGTGATTTTATT
>PVKS010002492.1:0-117341 GCA_004027875.1 Aplodontia rufa
CAACTTGAGTGTAAAAGTAAAAATGCCTTTGAGAAGAAACCAGGGGGGCTCCCTACATGCGAAGGGGGAGCCTAGGAAGTTGTTTCATCATGTTCAGGAACTCAAAGGCTGCTAAAGCTGTGGCCCGTAACTAGTTACTACTTGAGATGGCAGCAGACCTTGGTGTCATCCACATGGTACTAGATCTGCAGGAAAGCAGGATGCTGTAGTTAGTGGATGAGAGGCTTCCATTGAGATTTCAAAGGAAGGCCTGGGAGGCCAGGCAAACTGGTTCAGATTCCCTGCATGCAGCCCCTTGAAAGGATAATGTGTGAAGATGTGAGAAGGAAACCAAAGCTGCAGTGGAGACGCATGAGATTAAGAGATGCTAGTAACTTGCAACATTTGCTGAGGAAAGCTGCAGAATTCCAGCAGAAACAATCCAAGAGAGAGGCTACCTGGGCTGCAACCAGCAAGGCCATATGGGCAAAGTTATGCAAGCCTTTTGGAGAAAATATCACAATACCATCTGCCCTAGATGCTGGACATGGAGCTGCAGGACTTGTTTGTCCAGCTGAATTTGGTTCTTACTTGGGCCCCTCCCATTCTTCCTATTTGCTTATTTCTCCCCTTTGGAATGGGAATGTTTACTCTGTGCCATTATCTATTGGATATGTGTAACTTACTTTTGATCTTCACGGGAGATCACAGTCAAGAATTTGCCTTTAGTCTCAGATGAGGTTTTGGACTTGGATTTTTGGGTAATGGTGGAAATGTTAAGACTATGGATACTCTTGGATACAGACTAAATGTATTCTATTTTGAGATGGACCTGAGAATTTGGGGGCCAGGGTAAGAATATTATGGTTCGGATATGAGGTGTCTCTCAATGGATCATGTGTGAGATAATGCAATAATGTTCAGAGGTGAAATTATTAGATTACAAGAGCTGTAAACTAATTGGTGGATTAATCCATTTGATAGATTAATCATTTGAATAGACTAATGTGTGGTAACTATAGGCAGGTAGGGGCGACCTACTATAAGCCCTTGGGGATTGTATTATGCCTAGGTCCTTGCACTCAAACTCTCTCTGCCTCCTAGTTGTCATGAATTGAGCAGCTCTTCTTTGCCACACCCTTCCACCATGATGTTCTGCCTCACCTCTAGCCCAGAGCAATGGAGTTGGCCAACTATGGGCTGAAACTGTGAGCCAAAATAAACTTTTCCTCCTCTTCAAAAAATAAAAGACGACTGGGGGTGTAGCTCAGTGGAGACCACTTGCCTAACAACATGTGAGACACTGGGTTTGATCCTTAGCGCCACATAAAAACAAGTAAATAAAAAATAAAGGTATTCTGTTCACCTACAACTAAAAATTTTCAAAAAGGAAAAAAAGAACTAAAAGTGTGCCATGTGCTGCACATTTTGAAACACTTTATATGTATTGTCTTAATTCCCACAAGCACCTTACAAGGTAATTATTATGCTTAGTTGCCCAAGCTGACCTCACACTTAGCAGAGTAGGCGGGATTATAGAGTTGTGCCGCAGTGACAGGCAGGTAGTTAACTATCATTAACCCCATATTCAGAGATGGGGAAACTGAAGTCAAGAGAGGTTTAGGTATATTGCCTTAGAGCATAATAACTGGCTGTCATAAGATTTCAACTCAAACCCACTTCAGAGCACAAGTTATCCTCACACAGATATGCACTCAGGCATACACACGTGCGCACACACATTCACATGCATTTTATACTAGCATTGTCTGGTACGACCCTCAGCAATAATGGAATGTTCTCTCATTTGGTGCTATTCAATAAAGCAGTCTCTAGCCTCCTGAAGCTATTGAACATATGGAAAGTGCCTAATGGAACTGAGGAACTGAATTTTTAGATTTATTTATTGTAGTTAATCTAAATTTATAACCACATGTTGTTAATGGTTACCATATTGGATGGCACAGTCTAATGATAAAGGCATAACACATAACATAGACAATAAAATAGTCACACATCCAAAGTTTCCAAGCATCCTGACTCCATCTAGGGTACTTGATATATTTGAAATAAAAATCATGTGGGACAGAAGCCAAGTATAGGTTTTCATGTCAGGTCACAAGAGAGCAACAAGATGTGGTAGGCAACAGGAAGACTTGAAAGCCAGACAGTGACTGGTGACAAAATTATAAGACATTTAGCAAAATATGGATATACAAATTGGATGACCTCTGGGAGATGGAGGGCAGAAAAGAAAACCAACTGCCAATATCTCTTTGCAGCAGTCTCCAAACCAGGAAGGTGTAAGTTTGATAAATCGGACTGAAAATTCCAGATAGAGCCCCCTAGAGATAATACTTTTTGAATTCCTCATATACAAAGACTCCAAACTGTGTAAATTTGAGCCCAGAGAAGATATAGGAGCAAAATTTATGATGGTAAAAAAATAAAGAAATTTTCAAAATAGTATTTGTGTGTAAGTGCTAACATGACCCATTTATTGATTAAATTTAATATATGTAAAGCTTCCTATTCATTTGAATTTTTAGGTTAGATTTCCCCACTTGATAACAATTTCCAAGAATGCATGATAAGTGATCAAAATTAGCCAACTTTAAATACAAGAAGTTATTCCTGCCAAATAATTACAAAAACTGCTGTGAGTGTCAGGAAAGAAGATCAATATGTGAAAAGAAAAAAGATAAAATATAGCCTGCTATGAGAATCGAATGCTCAATGCAGCTGGAAATGTGACAGGAATGTAAAGTTTTGCTGAATGTTGTTTCTTTTCCGGAAATAAACTTATTAGTAGAAATGGTGTTTAGGATAAAACAGCAAATATCAAATGTTTAATTTCCTCAGTTTGGGCTAAAATGAACTATATGATATTTTCTATTTGGAGACAAACTTACCTGGGAGAGGTAGTTTGTAATTGATTTAGTAAAGTTCTTGCATAGTTTACACCAGTTAATTCAGAATCCTTCTCAAAAAAGAGTCATCAGACCTCACTTTTGATGTTTCCTTTGTGCGAAATAGGAAATCTGATGGTCTATTTTCAGAATGTAGTCTTAACTTAGGTTCGCATATAAAAGGAAGCCATCTTAGGTTGGGAACCCTGTGGACAGAGATAATCCGTTTTTAAACTCCTTATCAGATATCCCATTACACCGTAGCCCTTTTCTGTATCCACCCCAATATTATATTATCCAATTGCACAAATTGTACCCTTGAGCTCCTCCAATCACAGTGAAAGGTGGGATTGCATCAGGTTGAAGATAGAAGTAGGTGGACTACCTGCCCACGTGTGCTTGCTCATTGGATGCCCTTTGTGAGTGCTCTTTTGTGCAGAAGTAAAATCTGTCTTGCTCACCCACTTCTGGGCACAATTTTGATTTTCTTACAGCACCTCAGAATTTTTTTTAAAAAAAAATTTTCTAACACCTTGGTGAGAAAACAGCTTTAATGTTTAAAACAGCTTTAAGATGCGCATGTATCAGGGAGAGGGAATTAATCTTACTGTTCAGTTTTTTGAAATGTACTCCAAAAAACACTGTACAAATTTCTCCTTGTTCAATAATGTTGTGGAGAGGTCATGTGGGTGAACATAGTTTACCAGGAACTCAGCATGAAGACAAGGGGTCAGTTTCATGAGATACACAAGCTTGGGAGCACTTGGAGAGGTTTGCCTTTTTTATTCTTTGTTCTGGATTTACTCTAGCCGTAACATGATCAGCACTCACTCTCCGTGCAGGCAGCAGGTATTCTGGGACAAAAGCTCAGGTTGATTGGCAAGAAACCTTATCCTTAAAGTTTGAGGCACAAAGTACTTTACTGCAGTTGCTGTTAGACTGGAGTGATCCTGATACACATTTGGACATTACAGCATCTACACTCAGTGACTTCCAAAGCCCTGAAATTATTCATAGACAATATGCAGGTAAGTTTCTGATAATCTTTGAAGCATTTGATATTTACTAAAACAGACTTTGAGGAATCTAAAGTTTCTTCTATGTGTAAATCAGCATTGAGGAAATGGAAAGGTGTTCATATTATAATTATATAAGTTTCTCTTGTTTTATTGGGTTTTTTTTCCTATTCAGTGAACATGAACAAGCAAAGAAAGGAGTCAGGATTCTCCAGTGATTAAGAGTAAGCTTTAGAATCTGACAGATTTGAGTTCACATCATGGCCCCACCCCAAGTCCTTGCTCACCGTGTGCTCTTGGGGAAATTACTAAATTCTTCAGATGCTCGGGTTAATTTTGAAGATAACATATATTTACTGGAGCTAAATGAATTAAGACATAAAGAGCTCAGCACAGTGTCTGGAATACAGCAAGTGCTCAATAAGAGCTAGATTGGGGCTAGAGCAGTGGCTCAGTGGTGGCTCAGTGGTTATGGTGCTTGCCCAGCACACATGAGTACACGGGTTCAAACCCCAGCACCAAGTACACAGTGAAAGCCACATGAAAAAATAAATACAATTGGTTCTCTCATTCTCTCACTGTCCCTCTCTCTCTCAAAAAAGAGCTAGCTATTATTATGGAAGTCTTTTTGATAAAAGTTCTAATGAATAGAAATTTAATTCCTTTAATGTTCCCTAGTTATATTGCAATTCTGCATATTTCCTTTCAGATGGAAAGTTTTTCTGTCCTTTACTGAGGTGAAGTTAAGTTTGTCACAGGTCCTTTCTAGACCTCTGAAGAATAGGAATCTACCCATTGTGACAGACACCAGATGAATTAGGAGACACTGTCAAAACAGACTCTAATTCACAATTAGGTTAAATTGGAAAGGCATATTACAAGAATGTGTATGTTTGGAAATACCAGTGTGTGGTGAGCAACAAAAGCAGCCACCTCATGGAAAAATAGCCCTTGACCTTCGTAATTAGAGAAGAAACTGATCCAAGTCCTGCCATTGAAGAAAGAACATCAGATATTTTCCTACAGATTTTCATCACAATGATGCCACTTGTTATGGAATATCGACATCAACGTCTGATTCTTCTTTGCAATCCCCAGGGTCTAACACAATTTCTTGTCTATAATAAGTAGACTTTTATCCAAACAAGAAAGAGAACAGCTAACTGACATTTTACTCAATATTCACTTAGTACCTAACACTGGACACAGTGGCTCTGGAGAAGAAACGTGATACCTGCTGTCCAGTAGACCACAATCTATCAGAACAGTCAGAGAACAGTGACAAATAATAGACACTTAACTGCTAAGTGCTATAAGAAATCCACAGAGCCAGGCACAGTGGCGAATGCCTGTAATCCCAGCAACTCAGGAGGCCAAAGCAGGAGGATTCCAAGTTCAAAGCCAACCTCAGCAACTTAATGAGGTCCTGAGTAGCTTAACAGGACCCTGCCTCAAATTTTAAAAATAAAAATAAAAGTAAAGTGCTGGGGAGACTGGAGTGGTGGCTCAGAAGTTATGGCATTTGCCTGGCATGCAGGAGTATGTGAGTTCAAACCCCAGTACCACAAATACAACGAAGTCTCAGAACAACAAAAGCCACATGAAAAACTAAATAAAATTGATTCTCTGTCTGTCTGTCTGTCTGTCTCTCTCTCTCTCTCTCTCACTGTCCCTCTCTCTTACAAAAAAAAAGTAAGGTGTGGGGATGTAGCCTTTTACTGGGGTATAGCGCACCTGGATTTAATCTCTAGTACCTCTAAAAAGTTCCTAGAGGGTTCAATGGGAGCCCAGACAAGAATGGGGACGAAGCTCGACTGAACACGTATTCTTTTCGTTTTTAGGTGACGTTCTGCAGACTTCGGACTCACCAGTGGTGTTTCATTCTGTTCAATGTCGTACTATTTCATGTCTTGCTTTTTGGGGCTGACTTTGTGGAAGAATATTTTCTGCATTCTTTGCCTCATGTAGACATGAAAGCTCTTGAAATTAAGGACAAGGCAAAAAAATTGAACATGGAACCCCTGAGAAGTAATCCTTCCAAATATTATGTCCTGAGCCAGTCAGATATCTGCAAGGGGAAGAACATTTTTTTGCTCTCTCTTATCTTCAGTAGCCCAGGGAACAGAACACGAAGGGACCTCATCAGGAAAACCTGGGGTAATGTGACCAGTGTCCAAGGGCACTCCATCCTCACACTATTTGCTTTGGGAAAGCCTGTTATGGTAACTACTCAGAAAGAGATAGACAAAGAGTCCCATAAGAATAACGACATAATTGAAGGACTCTTCTTAGACAGTTTCGAGAACCAAACCCTGAAGATCATCGCAATGACACAGTGGGCTGTGACTTTCTGCTCTAACGCCCTGTTCATTCTCAAAGTTGATGAAGAGATGTTTGTCAATCTGCCAAGTTTGGTAGACTATCTTCTCAATCTGAAAGAACACCTTGAAAAGATCTATGTAGGAAGAGTGATCCATCAGGATATACCCAACAGAGACCCTCATAGCCATGACTTTGTCCCTCATAGTGAGTATCCAGAAAAATACTACCCAGATTACTGCAGTGGTGAGGCCTTTGTAATGTCCCAAGATGTGGCTCGGATGATGTATGTGGTTTTCAAAGAAGGACCCATTAGGGTCCCTGCTGATGTATTTGTAGGGGTTTGTGCTAAGATCACTGGCCTTATACCTATCCACAGTTCAAGATTTTCTGGGAAAAGGCACATCAGATACAACAGATGTTGCTATAAGTTCATTTTTACTTCCTCAGACACTCCAGATGCTGAAATAGCCCTGGCCTGGATGGAAATTAATGATGGGAAAGAATGTTCACTGTTTGAGACTTACTATGGGCTCATTTCCTGCAAACTTCTGACATACCTTGACAGCTTTAAAGGTTTTCACATGGGGACTACAAAAAATAATGACATGTATTTTGGTGATTAAGGTTTCTTTGCTTTTTTTAAAATAAGTCTGTTGGTTTTAAATTGTCTTCTTCCTGTTATAGAAAGCAACCCAGTGTCCCCATGTTTTATGTAGTTTCTCTGAATCTTTAGGCACACTTAGAAAAGACACAAAATGTTCTTAGTGCTTTTATTTACTCAATGTTGTTGAGATCTCATTTTAAGAAATTTAGGCTGCTATGTCATAATTCTTTTTAAAATAAAATCTTTCAAAATGCTCTACATCATTAGCTATAAGGGACATGCAAATCAAAACTTTAATGAGATTCCACCTCACTTCTGTTAGAGTGGCAAAAATGAAAAATTCAAACAACAACAGATGCTGGAGGGGCTGTGCGAAAAGAGGAACACTGTCACACTGCTGGTGGGACTGCAAACTGGTTCAGCCACTATGGAAAGCAGTGTGGAAAATCCTCAAAAAATTAGGGATGGAACCACCTTATGACCCAGCTATCCCACTCCCGGGTATTTTCCCAAAAGAGTTAGAATCAGCTTATTATAGTGATGTGGCTTCATCAATGTTTATAGCAGCTCAATTTACTATAGCTAGACCATGGAACCAACCCAGATGCCCCTCATGGATGAGTGGATACAAAAACTTTGGTACATATATACAATGGAATACTACTTGGCCATTAGAGAAGACCATATTATGGCTTTTGAAATCAAATGGATGGAGATGGAAAGAATTATGGTAAGTGAAGTATCCCAATCTCAGAGACTCAAGGGCCGAATGTTTTCTGTCATCTGTGGAAGCTAGAATACATGGAGACGAAGTATGTTAGATGGCTAAGCTAATAATAACCTCAAATTGTATGATTCTTAACACAACAGGGGGATGATTGTCTAGGATACATGGTGGCATAGGGTGGGAGACAGGGTCGGGGGAGGGATTAGGAAGACTATCTAAGAGACTGGAGGGTGGGAATATGGGGGAATCGTCTCAGAAGGAGATTTTTGACCTCCATGAGATATCCATTTAACTCAGGGGGTCTTCTGGGGGAAACAGCAACGTGGGGAAATCATAATGACATGGCATTAGCCTTGGATAACTAAGTATATATACATTTGTCCTTAAATGTTTGATAATGTTTCCCCCTCAATTGTAACTTCATATTCATCTAATAAATAAAAAAAAATAAAAAATAAAATCTTTCAGAAAATAGAGACTATTACATTGAGTTATAACCAATGTAATTTTAACTAAGTAAAAATTATACATATATTATGGTATACAACATAATGTTTTGACATATATACATTCTGTAATGACTAAATCCAGCTACTTAACATATGTTACCTTACATAATTTTTAATGTTGAGAACACTTACAATATATTTTCCTAGCAATTTTCAAATATACAATATTTTGCTATTGTCATTACCATTAAATACAGTACATCTTCTGAACTTATTCCTCCTGTGGAACTGAAAACTTTTTGTCCATTGATCAACATCTCCCTGGTCCCACCACCTCCCTGCATCTAGTAACCACCATTTTACTCTTTGTTTCTCTGAATTTGATATTTTAACACTCCATTTAGGTGAGATCATGTGGCATTTGTCCTTTTGTGTGCCTAGATTATTTCACTTAACATGATGTCCTCCAGGTTCATCCATGTTGTTGAAAATGATAGGACATCTTTCTTTTCAAAGCCAAATAGCATTCATTGTGGATATAATCCACATGTTCTTTATCATTTCATTCATTGATGGATTCTTTTTCTTCTTTCCTTCCCTCCCTCTTCAAATCTATTAATTTTGCTTTAGGTATTTAGGTGTTTTGATGTCAGGTGGCAATATAAACTTATAAATGCTATATCTTCTTCATGACTTGATCTATTTATCATTATATAATGATCTTCCTTGTCTAGTTTTACAGCTTTTTGTTTTAAGAGAGAGAGATGGAAAGAAAGAATCAACCCAACAAAACCTGGGTTTTGTTGCTCCAACATTTAGTTGTGTATGTGGTGCTGGGGTTTGAACTAGCATCCACATGCATGCCAGGCAAGCATGATACCACTGATCCACTGCTCCAGCCCCAGGTTTACAGCTTTTTTTTTGTTTTTGTTTTTGTTTTTGATACCCGGAATTGAACTCAGGGACACTTAACCACTTCCCTTGTCTATTTTAGTTTTAATTTTGAGATAGGGCCTTGCTAAGTTGCTAAGGCTGGCTTTGGACTTATGATCCTCCTGCCTCAGCCTCCTGAGTTGCTGAGAATACATGTGTGCACCACCATGCCTGGCTGGTTTTAAGGTTTTTGCCTTACAGTTTGATATTATCTGATAGAGGTATAGCTGTTCCGTCTGATCACAGAAGCTAAGCAGGGTCGCGCCTGGTTAGTACTTGGATGGGAGGTATAGCTGTTCCTGCTGTCTTTTATTTCCATTTACATGGAATATCCTTTTCATCCTTTCTTTTCCAATCTTTATGTCATTAAAGGTAAAGTTAGTCTGCTATGGTTTGATGGTTTATTTCACCAAAATTCATGTTGAAGCTTAATTGCTTGATGTAGCAATGTTGGGAGGTGGGGTCTGGTGGGGGCTGTTTGGGTAATGGGGACAGATCACTCATCAGTGGAATAATGGTTTATTTCATAGGAAAGAGTTAGCTATTCTGGGAGTTCAGACCCTTTTTCCTTTTCTACACATTTTGGCTTGCCCTTCTGATTCTTACCATGTTATGACGCCACATGAGACCTCATCAGATGCAATTACTTGGTCTTGAACTTCTCAGTCTGGAGAAGGGTGGGCTAAATAAACCTCTTATCTTAATAAATTACCCAGTCTCAAATATTCTGTTATGGCAAGAGAAAATAGACTAAACAGAGTCAGCATATAGTTGGATTAAGAAAATTCAGTCACTTCATTTAAAAAAAAAGGAGAGGAGGGGGCTGGAGTAGTGGCTCGGCAGTTACAGCACTTGCCTGGCATGTGCGGGTACATGGGTTCAAACCCCAGCACCCACATACACAACTAGGTGTCATAGCAATGAATGCCATGTGAAAAACTCAATAAAAATTGATACTCTCTCTCTCTCTCTCTCTCACTGTCCTTCTCTCTTTAAAAAAAAGTGTTTGGGAGAGTTCCTTCTTTCTCAATTTCTTGGAATAGCTTCCTAAGGAGAGGTATTAGCTCTTCTTCAAAGATGTGGTAAAACTCCGCAGAGAATCCATCAGGTCCTGGGCTTTTCTTCTTTGGAAGAGTTTTAATTGCTGTGTGGATTTTGGTGCCTGTTATTGGGCTGTTTAGGATTTCAATGCCATCCTGTGTCAATTTGGGGATGTTGTATGTATCTAGAAATTTGTCCATGTCATCAAGATTATCTGATTTAGAGGAGTATAATTTTTCAAAATATTCTGATAATCTGTTTGATTTCAAGGGGGTCAGTGGTGACACCACCTTTTCATTGGTGATTTTATTCATTTGCTCTGATTCTCTCCTTCTTTTAGTTAGATTATCTAGGGGTCTGCAATTTTATTTTTTCAAAGAACTAGCTCTTTGTTTTGTTAATTCTTTTTATTGTTTATTTGTTCTCAATTTCATTGATTTCAGCTTTGATTTTAATTATTTACTGTCTTCCGCTGGCTTTGGGATTAGACTATTCTTCCTTTTATAGAGATTTGAGTTGGAACATAAGCTTATTTGTTAGGGATCTCTCCTGGTTTATTTCATAGGAAAGAGTTAGCTTAATGTGGACACTCAGAACCATAAGTTTTCCTCTTAAGAATGCTTTCATGCTGTCCCAGAGGTTTTGATATGTTGTGTCTTCATTCTCATACTCTTCCAAGAATTCCTTCATTACCCTTCTCATGTCTTCTTGGATCCATTCTTCATTTAATAGGGTGATATTCAATGTCCAAATATGTGTGTATTTTGTGCCATGGTTTTTGCTATTAATTATTAGGGTCATGGCATCATGGTCTGATAGGATACATGGGATAATATCTACTTTTTTATAATTGCTGAGATTTCCTTTGTGAACTAGAATATGATCTATTTTGGAGAAGGATCCATGTGCTGCTGAGAAGAAGGTATACTCTGCCAATTTGGGGTGGAATATTCTGTAGATGTGTATTGAGTCTGTTTGATTTATGGTGTTGTTTAGCCTGGAGATCTCTTTATTGTTTCTTTGCTTTGATGATCTATTGGTGACAGAGGAGTGTTAAAGTCTCCCAATACTATTGTGTTGAGGTCCACAAGTGTTTTATATCTTGGAGTATTTTTTCCACATGGTTTGGAGCATTGGTGTTTGGAGAGTATATATTTACTATGGTTATTTCTTCCTGTTGTATTGTTCCCTTTACCAGGATGTAGTGGCCTTCTTTATCTCTTTTGATTAATTTATGTTTGAAATCCACTTTGTCAGATATAAGAATTGCAACTCCAGCTTGCTTTCTTGGGCCGTATGCCTGGTAGATTTTTTTCCCATTTTTTCACACTTAATCTGGGGTGTCACTGGCTGTAAGATGGGTTTCCTATAAGCATCATATTGTTGAATTTTGCTTTTTGATCCAATCTGCTAATCTGTGTCTTTTGATTGGTGCATTGAGACCATTCATATTCAGTGTTAGAATTGTTATGTGGTTGTGGTTCATATTCATTGTCTTTTATTAGTAAATTCTGTGCTGTCTTAGTTGTCTATTGATAACATGTACCTTCGTTGAATTTCCTCTGTTTGTGGGTTTTAAGGAATATTAGCTAGTTCTTCTATCTGGAGTTGATCCCTGAGAGTTCTTTGCAATGCTGGCTTTCTGTTCATGAATGCTGCCAGTCCGAACTTATCATGAAAAATTCTTATTTCCCCCTCAAATTTGAAGCTGAGTTTTGCTGGGTATAGTATTCTTGGCTGCATGTTGTGTTCATTCAGGCTTTGAAAGATCTCCTTCCATGATCTTCTCACTTCCAGAGTCTGAACTGAAAAGTCAGATGTGATTCTTATTGGTTTGCCTCTGAATGTGATCTGGTGTTTCTCCCTTGCTGCTTTCATTATTCTTTCCTTGATTTCCCTGTTGTGCATTTTGAATATGATGTGTCTTGATGAGCTTCTGATTTGAGTAGGCTTGTTGTGTGTCCTATAGCTTCCAGAATGAGCGTATCTGACTCTCTTTTTATGTGGGCAAAATTTTCTTTAGCAATTTCCTTGAGAATGTTCCTTATCCCATTCATTTGTGTTTCAATTTCTTCCTGTGTCCCAATTACTTTATATTGTTTCTTCTCATTTCATCCCAGACATTTTTAAAATTCTGTTCATGTTCTGTGAGTTTTTTTTCTTTTTTGTCATCCGTGTGCTCTAGCATGCTCAGCCTGTCCTCACTGTCAGAAGTTCTTTCTTCAAGAACTGAGGTTGTTTTCTATAAAAGTTAGTCTACTATTAAATTCTTCCATGGTTCCTCTAATGTCATTGACTGCAGATTTTAGTTCTGTTACTTCCTTTTTGAGTATGTCTATTTCTTTGATAATAGAGTTTTTCATCTCTTCAGTTTTCTCACTTGGTCCCTTCATTATATCTTCTTTTAGCTCATTGCTCCATTTAGTAATCAGATATATTGATAATATTTTCAAGGTTTTCATCTGGACCCCTATCCATGGCATCCTTTTTAGGGGAGTTTTGGGTTTGAGGTGAACCTCTCCTTGTTTGATTCTTCATTTTGAAGAGCTTCTTGTGGATCTCTGAATTGAGATTTCCTGAGGGGAAGGTAGGCAGTTCTCCAGGTGGTTTTTCCTTGCAAATCAAAGGGTCAGATCAGCCACCAACTCTTTGATGATCACCTTCTTCCAGATGCTGTTTCTGCCTAGGTTCTTATGTTGCGCTACCTTTTAGTTCCAGACTCAAGGTTGCAAATCTGAACTTAGGAAAATGTAGTCCTACCTTCTGGCAGGACTCAAACAGGCCCCAACAGGATGCGGGGCATAGGTAGGCAGGGCTGCTCCAGGCAGGGAACCTCTGCTGGTTGGTCCTGAGCAGGGCTATTCTGGAGAGGGGAGTCCTACCGGTGTTGTCTAGAATGTCTTCAGGTGAGACTCAAACAGGCTCCAACAGAAACGCAGGGCATAGGTAGGCAGGGCTGCTCCAGGTGGGGAAACTCCCCTGGTTGGTCCTGAGCAGGGCTGCTCTGGACGGGGGTCCTACTAATGGTGTCCAGGGTGCCTTCGGGGGGCGGGCGAGACTCAAACAGACCTCTCATTTATTTTTAATTGACACATAATTGAAATTTTTTTCTTTTTTGGTCCTGGGGATTGAACCTGGGGGCACTTGACGTTTAACCACTGAGCCATATTTTAATTGACACATATTCATAGGATACAAAATTATATTTCAACACATTTCTACAACATGCAATGATCAAATCAGGTTAATTGGCATATCTTCACCTCCTATATTTATCTTTTCATCAGTTTTTGCCTACAGTTTGCTTTTGAATGTTTGTGTGCTCTCCAAAATTCATGTAGAAACTTAATCCCCAATGCAACAGTATTAAGAGGTGGCTTGTTTAGGAGGTGATGAAGTCAAAAGAACATCTCCCTTGTGAATGAGATAAAGGTTGTTCTTGTCCTTTTGCATTCTGTCATCCTGGAAGCAGAGAGCAACCTTCACCAGATCTCAAACATGCTGGTGTCATGATCTTGGACTTCCAGCCTCCAGAACTATGAAAGATAAATTTCTGGGGCTGGAGTGGTTGCTCAGCGGTTATGGCACTTGCCTGGCATGCATGAGTATGCCAGTTGGAACCCCAGCACCACATACACCACAAAGTCTCGGAGCAGCAAAAGACACATGAAAAACTAATTAAAATTGAATGTCTCTCTCTCTATCTACCCCCCCTTCTCTCCCTCTCTCTTAAAAAAAAAGAAATTTCTGTTGAAAATAAATTTCTACTCGGTCCCAAGCACATTGTTATAGCAGCATAAACAGACTAAGACATCATCCTGTTCTCTCCTGGTCTATACTGTTGCTCCTAAGAAACTTGTCAGCCTTATTAGAACTCTGTTTTGTGAAAGCTTCAAAAGCAGACTAGATCAAGCCAAGAATTTCTGAACCTGAAGATAAGTCTTACTGTTTTCAGAATTCTCCCCCTTGATTTTTTTTTTTTTTTTGGTACCAGGAATTGAAACACCCAGGGACATTTAACCACTAAGCCTCATCCCCAGCCCTTTTTTTTATACTTTATTTTGAAACAGGGTCTCTCCAAGTTGCTTAGGGCCTTGCTGAGTTGCTGTGTCTGGCTTTGAACTTGCAATCCTCTGCCTCAGTCTCCAGAGTCACCATGCCCAGCTGCTTTTGAGTTTTAAAAATTTTATTAGAATATGTCCTGATGTGTTCCTGTTTGGATTGAATCCAATTGGTGATTTTGGAGCTTCCAACACCTAGATTTTATCTTTCCCCAGATTTGAACATTTTCTTCCATTATTTCTTTAAATAAACTAATTGGTCCTTTGTCTCTCTCATCGCCTTTAGGACTGCCTTTATTTCAAATATATATTCTTAGGCTGCTGTCCTATAAATCCCATAAACTTCATTCTCTGAATTTCTCCTCCTCCTCTGTATTTTCATGTAAGCTATCTTTGGGTTCTTAGATTCTTATTCTAGACATCCATCTCTCTCCAAAGACTTGAGGAAATTTCTGTAGTTGTTTTGTTAAATAAGTTCTCTGTGCTTTTCTCTGTCTCTCCTTCCTCTAACAATCTCATAATGTGCACTTTTGTTCTCTTAACAGTGCCCCATGAGTCCTATAAGATTTCTTCACTCTTTTCTCATTCTCCCTACCTCCCTCAACTGCATTATTTCCAAAGACCTACATTCAGGTTTGGAAATTCTGCTTGGTCTCATCTGCCATTGAAGCTCTCAATCACATATTTTATTTCATTCATTTAGTTCTTCAGTTCCAAGATTATTTAATGATATCCCTGTCAAATGTCTCATTCAGCTCATGAATTGTCTATCTTCATTCTTTTTTTTTTTTAAGAGAAGTGCAGAGAGACAGGGAGGTAGAATTTTATTTTGTTTTTCATCTGGTTTTCCTTGCTCTGACGCTTAGTTGTGTGTGTGGTCCTGGGAGTGCGAATCTGTGTGCTTGAGTGTGCCAGGCAAGCACCGTAACTGCTGAGTCACCACTTGGAACTTGCTGAGTTTCCTCAGGCAATATATAAATTCCATTCCTTTGGAATCGATTACTGGAAACTTATTTGATTCCTTTGGTGGTGTCATGCTTCTTGCCTTTTCGTTTCTTGTGTTCCTACCGTAGCATCTGCACATCTGGTGAAGCAGTTGACCCTCCCAGTTCTAGAGTGTCTTTCATAAGGAATGAATTTCACCTGCAGTTGGGCTCTAGGGTGTTTGTTGGGTGGGGTGTGTTTGTTTTGTAATAGTGTAGTCTTGGTGCAGCTTTCCAACTGCAATCAATGCCACAAATGATGTGAAACTTCAGTGGCCTAAGGTCCAGGATTTCATGACAACAGGGTTGGCAAGGTAGACTGCTAGGGTACTTTATGGCAAGGCCTTTAGGGATCCCCCTGTTTTCATTTTCCACAGTGGGCAGCGACTTAGCTGAGGGAATGTGTCTTGGTGCTGAATCTGATATGAGTCACAGGTAGCCACGGCAGCAGTGCATTCTAGGGCACAGGTGCTTGGAGTGGCTGTGGAACTGAGATCCAGGGCTGTCTTGAACTACTGAGGCACCTGCAGCATGGACACAGGTTCACTCTGCTAGGCATGAGTGCATACAGTTCTCCTACCAAGCCAAGACTGTGACTTTGCAGAACTTCCCTGTAGCTTAGGCTCAGGGACCAGGATATAACTGGGGGCCAGGACCCAGCACTGGCATGGCTCCAGGCAGGAAAAGGTGTTCCAGAGGCGCAGATCCTGAGGAGCAGGGTACATCTGCAATTTGGGCTCTACCACAAATGAACAGTGGAAACTTGAGCACCAGGATACAGCCTACTACATAGTGGTGATTGTGGGCCCTGAAGTGGTGGGACACAGCAGTGGCATAGGCTCTGTGTAGCTGGATGTAATGGCAGCAATATGCCAGCAACAGTGGGGCACAGCTGTGGCTTGCTCTTTGAAGGATGGGAAGGAATGCAATGTTGGCTTCACAGCATGGACTCTGAAGGGGCTGGTTAAGATCCAGAGAGGGGGGTGCTGTGACTATTCATTTCTGAGGGTGGGGAGATAAGGACCAGCCAAGGCTGTATTTCCCATTAAGGGTATGTGTGCAAGTCTGGGTGCTATGGTGGTTCAAGCACCAAGGCTTGAACCTTGTGGTAGTTCCTGTGGGCTAAAGCTCTATTTCCCTGGGGCCAGGGCAACAGATTGGGTCAGGCACTGAGTGGCTATGACTGCTTCACCAGCTTGAATGTAGCTTTTTCACTGGGCCTGTCCATTCTTTGAGGGACAAGACACCATGTGGGCTCAAGAGCTGGGGTCTCAGCAGTCCTGATGGGCCTATGCCTCAAGCAGCCAGAGGCAGGATGCAGCAGCAGCTGGGATGGGGAGATGGAGTGCTTCCTTGGCACTTTGTTACCAAGGTGTAGTGTAGCTGTAGCCAGTTGGCTGGGGTACAGTGCACTACCATGTGAACACGGTGCAACAATGGCAGTCTCAGGGACAGATGTGCAATCGCACATGGTAGCACACACTCTAACAGTGGCTCCTGTTTCCAGCAGCAGCTGGTATACTGTGCCTCAGACCAGGATCTGAAGTATGAGTACATGCAATGAGTTTGTCTCAGCAGCCTGTAGTGCAAACTAGCCCTGGTGGTGGCTGTGATGTCTAAGCAGGCAGTCTGCACCCAGAAAGCTTGAGTCTGCAGTGCAGATATTCTAAGAGGGACTGCACCTCTGGCGTCAGGGCCTGTGAGGGGTTTGGAGTCAAAGCAGTCTTTTCCCAAAGCAGCTCAACTGCACAGCAGCTGCTTCTGAGGGTACAGTGAAGAAAGTGCAGCTTTGTCTCCTTCTCTAGAGTTCCCTGGCAGGAATAGTTGTTAGTTAACCAGTGGCAAGAGATGTAGGTGTCCTCCAAGGAGCAGTCCACTGGGGAATACAATAGCTCCTGCTGCATGGCTAACACTGATGGTTTATTCCTTTTTTTTTATTTCTAGCTTTTTTTTTTCTTTTGCTGTCTCTGGGCTATTTTGGTTTGTGAAAAGATACATGTTTATTAAATGTAAAATAAATTTGCAATTTTCCTTACATCTTAAAAGTAGTAACAAGTACAAAATCAGAATATGTTGGCCATACATACGCAAAGACACTCCTTTGAACTTTGATGGTAAGTTAATAAAATCATGAATTAGAATGGTGTTATCAGAGGCTGGGAGGAAACAGGAAATAGGGAATTTTGTTTAATGGGTATGAAATATTTATTTTGTAAGATTAAAAAGAGGAAGGCACAGGGGCACATACCTGTAATCCCAGTGACCTGGGAGATTAAGGCAAGATGATCGCAAGTTCTAGGCCAGCCTGAACAATTTAGCAAGACACTGTCTCAAAATAAAAAGGACTGACTATGATATAGCTCAGTAGTAAACACCACAAGATAAAAGGATTTCTGGAGATGGACGGTGATGGCTGTGAAACAGTCTGCACATTTTCAATACCACCAAACTGTATACTTAAAAATAGTTGATAGCAAATTTTATTTTACCATGTCATGTACACATTTATTATGCATATTTGATTATGAAAAAATTTAGGAAAAAATGAACATGAATGAGACAGAGCAATAGTCACTTTAAAGACATTATTTTGGGCCAGGAATGTCCTGGCTATAAGTCTAATTAGTGATATTAGAAAGAATGGTCAGTTTGAAAAAAGAAAACTTATGAGACACCAGAGATGATGGAGATTATCAACCTGGAACCAGAGGATTCTAGTCACTTGAGAAACATTTTTATTACATATCAAGGATGGATTACCAACTTTACCATGACTTAAAAAAAAACCTCTTTTATTTTATTTTTTAAAGAAAGAGGGGACAGTAAGAGAGAGTGAGAGAGAGAGAGAGAAGCAATTTTTTATTTAGTTTTTTATGTGACTTTCATTCCTCAGTTTGTTTTTTTGTACATGGTGTTGGGGTTTGAACACATGTACTTGCACATGCCAGGCAAGCAGTTAACTGCCAAGCCACCGCTCCAGCCCAAAATACTTCTTTTAATTATGAAGCTGTCACTCTGACAACGAGCTCATGCAGAAACCTCTGTACAGGTGATCTGATGTGCAGAGTGCTTTTAGAAAGAAAGACACTATAAAACAAGGGGGGATAGATTCCATCAACGAAAAGAAAAATTGCCCTTTGTAATTGATTGAATGAGATGGCATCCTAGTTTACTCATATTCTTTCTTTGATTAATAAAAGACAGTTTCCCTTTCTGATCAACTCAAGATGGACTTTATGAATATGAAAAATTAACAGCAAGGGGCTGGAGCAGTGGCTCAGGGGTTATGACGCTTGCCTTGCATGCACGAGTACACGAGTTCAAACCCCAGCATCACATACACAACAAAGTGTTGGAGTAACGAAGGGCACATGAGAAACTAAATAAAGCTGATTCTCTCTTTCTCTATCTCTCTCTCACTGTTCCTCTCTATAAAAAAAAAAAAAATTAACAGCAAAACCGTTAACAATGAAAACCCACCAAAATAAAAAATTACAGGTTAATATTAACTTTATGGTTAATAGCACTCCCTCCCCCATAACCAAAACAGGATAAAATTCATTGATAGATAGCAAAAAGAATATCACAAATATTTTAGAGATTTACTGTCTACTTTTCAAAAGAATAACAACAAAAAGTCAAGAGATCTTATTAAAAGTATTTAATCTTTGTATAGATCATAATTTGAGAATTGCAAACTACTTTTTGTCAAAGAGGATATCAAAAACTTTAAAAGAATCAGAAGAAATTGGATAAAAATTAAAAAAAAAAATTTAAAAAAGGTGGTGAAGAGCACTCAGCAACAATTTGGTTTCATTTGAAGCAAATTTTTAAGTAAGACCATGACTACATCCATGGAAATCTGAAAGAACAAATTTTTGTCTTACTGCAAAGATTAAAGCAGTCTCAGAAATCTGAAAACACTCGTTCTTTTATGACATTTGCTTCCTCTTAATGTATTCCAAATTCTGGTTCCACTTCCTATTTCAATGAAGAAACTTAACAATGTTGGTGATAAAGTTTCATCAGACACTCCATGATAGTTCTGTAGGGGTAGGAGGGGGAGTCTGTTTTGTAATATATGGATGGAGTCAAATGCCTTGGAGAAGTTCTGGTTGAAACATGGTCCTCTGTGTTAGATTCTTGAAAAAATCAATCAGCTCCTTCTACTGCTGTTGTGGCAGCAGGTTTCACATAGTATGGACCTTCACTCAGGTAAGTTCTCAGCCTCAAGTAATTTGGGTTCCCAAAGATTTCTGCTATTGTCTTGGAATTGGCAAGTGCCTTCACCAGTGCGTATTTGGCATCCTTCGAAGCTTTGTCATGCTCCACAGATCGGTCCACCACATATTCTACAAAACCCGGACTATTGAACATAAGTTTCTGAGCCCAGGGTTGGTTTGCAATGGCCTGAAACAGAAGGCAGAAAGAATACAATTTCTCTGGGTCTTAAGAGGTTTGTTAGTGGGATGGAATAATATTTAGAAAGAAGTGTGATAGGATGAACACTAAAAATAACTACCTTTGAGAAGAAAGACCAGAAGATTAGAGGAAAGGAAATGGGCAAAGGAGGGAGGGAGGGAAAAGGGAAGTATTGGGGATTGAACTGAAGCACATTATGTTACGCATACTTACAAATACTACAAAAAGAACACCACTATTATATGTGACTATAGTACATGAATAAAACCATTTAAAAAATTACCTTTTGCTCAAGTAAATTCACTCCTGAGAAACAAATTTAGAAAAAATTCTAAATATTAAAAAGCTCTGTATACACAGATGTTCATCATAGTGTGAAAGTTACAATACAAATGTTGAATAATGGGGGAATGATTAAGTAACTTATGTTAACAATAAAAGAAAACATTTGTTTAAAAAAATAGATGAAGACATGGGTAAATCCGTTACATGACAAAAGCAGATCCCAGTTATACACTAGGCATGATTACAAGGAAAAAAAAAAAAGAAAAATTAGAAGACTACCTTAAAGACACTCATTCATGTACACAAGATTTTTTTTTGAGAATGTTTAATGTAGTATAATTTGTAATACATGCTATCTAAATCCTCATTTAGAGAATGATACATTGTGGATATGTAATGAAACACTGACTTTCTATATTGTCTTTTAAAACATATATACAACACATATACATACATATATATATTCACACACTTTTTTTTTTCTTTTTTTTAGTACTGGGATTGAACCCAGGGGTGCTCTACCACTAAGTTGTATCCTCAGCCCTTTTTTACTTTTCACTTTGAGACAGGGTCTCACTAAGTTGATGAGGCTGACCTTGAACTTGTGATCCCACTGTCTCAGCCTCCCGAGTGGCACGGATTACAGGCATGCACCACCATGCACAGCTTAGTGATATATTTAAAAAATATACTGAAGAGAAAAAAGCAAACTATAGAACAATATGACTAGTGCAATAACATTTACAAACTTTAAGAATATGTAAAATGGGCTTTAGTGGTGGCTCTGGGGTTACGGTGCTTGCCCGGCATGCACAAGTATGCAAGTTGAAACCCCAGCACCATGAACACAACAAAGTCTTGGAATAAATAAAATTGATTCTCTCTCTCTCTCTCTCTCTCTCTCTCACTGTCCCTCTCTCTTAAAAAGAAAGGAATATGTAAAACACTATAATGTATTTTGTTTATACACGCAACATGTAGCAGAAATATGAACTCACATATGGGCCTATAAATCCAGAATCTGTGACAGTGATTATATCCAGGGAGGGAATGAGGGAGGAAAGGAAATGGGATTGGGAAGAAGTAGCAAAATATGACTATGTTTGAAATATTTCATTCAAAATACATACATACATACATACATATATACATACTAAAACTAAAATGAAATACAACATACAATTTCACGAGAAACTTCCACCTCAGTATCTCCCAAATTTTAAAATAAATGAACAAATAACTTTTAGCTGATAAAAACTTCACTATTACATTTTAATAAACAAGTAATAAACTTATAGTTTCTTTCTCTCAAACTTTGTTCCACAGACCAATAGCATCAGTATTACCTGGAGCTTACTAGAAATTCAAGATCTCAAGCTCCAACTCAGATCTACCACAGAATCTGTATTTCAGCAAGATCCCTAAAGTTAATATTTGAGAAATACTGACCTAGATAACAACAGCTGAGGATGAAAAGTGGACTGAAATAAAAGCAGTCATCTCAACCAGTAAATTAAAAAATTATCACTACAACAGCAGCCAACTAATTGGAGGATGAAGTAGAAGAGCAAAACCAAAATACACTAATGAGATAAGAATGCAGGAGCCAAAACGGCCTTCTCATACCATGACTGTTTACAATGGTAAAGCAGTCTAAAAGACCAAGATCACAAAACCCATCCTCAGGAAGCCTTCCCTCTCCTTCCTCTCCTACTCTAGACCCAGCAGGCTGTGTAAATCCCATTATGATAAGATTACCAAAGTGATGAGTACACTTCTATGAGCCCAGGCACCATGGCAAGGGCTGGGATTACAAAGACAAATTAGACATGGTCCTTCTCTCTACAAACTCTGCTACATAGGGGAAGAGATTAAATACAGAGATAGGTAATAAGTAACTTCACAATTACATTTACTGCCTGGCTCCCTCGATAGATAAAAAGCTTCAGGAAACTTTCCATTTTACTAAGTGTTTTATCTCCCACACTTACCAAAAGAAAAACTCCATAAATATTTTCAGAATGAATGAATAAATGAAATGTATAAAAGTCAACATTAACCTTTTGTTTAAAATTTATTTAAATTTTAAAAATATGTTTAAAATTTAACATTGAGTTAATTAAGTGAAGTTAGGGAAGAGTGCTGGCTACAGAGAGCACAGCAAAAGTCCAGAGACACAAAATAAGAAGGCACGTGTCTGTAGCTCATTAAGTGCCAAAAGGGGAATGGTAGGAAATAAGGTGCAGGAAGAAGCTGAGGGTTGGGTCAATTGAGCATGGCAGATAAAGAGTTTGTGGAGTTAACTCTGTGATCTTAGAGCACCCTGTTCAAATCTCAAAAAGAACTTAATACTTCTTAAAGTTTGTTTTTGGGTTGCTGGGGATTGAACCCCCCGGGCCTCATGCACGCTAGTCAGGTATTCTACCACTGAGCCACATCCTCAGTCTCTAGAACCCAACACTTCTCAATGAACAATCTGTTAACACGAATCTCTTCCTCAGTGGTCTCTAAAGTAGCTGAAGGCAGAATCTATGCTATATACTTGTGCATCCTCAGAGCATGGCACAGGGGCTGACTCATTCTAAGTACTCATGTGTTGAATGAGCAGAGTCCCAGAAGGACAGATGGAGATGAGACACTTACTGTGAACACTTTTAAGGCAGCACAGTGTAGTTCAGGAAAGGGTTGATTACTGATACCACGAAAGAGTTCCAGTGAGTCCCGAGATAAAGAGGAAAACCAGGATTCTGTCATCCTCAGCAGGTCGTCAGTCTGCTGCTCAGGCTATAGGACACAAAACGAAAATTTCACAAGGTTATCATATCTGGAGAAAAGCATGCATTTCAAATTTAGAATACCTAGGTTTAGACAGTTCTTATTCATTACTCTGCTTTATGATCTTAGCTTAGTCTGAAGCACTCATCTTCAAACACAGCCCAGATCCTTCAGTTTTTGATGGACAAGTTTAAGCAATCTCTGTGGTCTCTTTAGTTCTGATACTCTATGATTCCACTTTAAGTTAAAATTCTCTTCGTTTACTAGAAATGAGAAAGTTGGCACTTATTCGGTCCACCTTTATATTAACCAATATTATGTTGGCTCATACAGATCAGATTTACTCTCCCAAGCATTAATTTCTCAACCCACTTACTGGTAAATGCAGAAGAGCTGAAACTGCATCCAAGCATCTAATTTTTAGCTCTGTGGAGGCATTCTTTGCTTGATGTCCTATTCTCATGAGCAAACGTTCAAAGCGAGTTCCTTTGAAGATAACAATAAGATTTTTTTTTAAATATGGTGAAGTATACGTAACATAAACCACAGAGTTCATTGTCATGAAGTATATTCACAATGTTGTGCAACTATTACCTCTATTCCCTCCCAGAAATTTGTCAACAATCCAACTGCAATTCTGTATCCATTCCTCCCACCCTCACTCCCTGGTAACCACTATTTTCCTTTGTTTCTAGGAATTTGACTATTCTGAGTACCTCATCTAAGCAGAATCATATCTGGCCTATTTCATTAGCATGATGTCTTCACATTTTCTTCGGGCTATGGTACAGGTCACACACTTTATAAAGCTGAGTGAGACTCCAATGTATGCATGTAATAATTTGTTTACCCATTTATCCATCAATGAACATTGGGTTGCTTCCATGTGTTTGGGCTATAACAATACTGCCATGAACACAGGTGTACAAGCATCTGCTTGGGTCCTAGTCTTCAATACTTTTCAGAATATACCTAGAAGTGGTAATTCTGTGTTTCATTTTTTGTGGAAGTAACACATTGTTTTCCACAGGGATTGCACCATTTCACACTCCCATCAGAAAACAAGATTATACTTTCTCCACATCCTAACATTTACTTTGTGTTTCTGTAATTAAAAAAAAAATTAAATAATAGCATCCTGATGGGTATGAAGTATATTTTCATATATTATGACACCTACCAACCTAAATCAACATAAAAATAACCAAATGACAGATCTAAAACACACAATTATATGCAATGCAGCATATATAAGGCAAAGTGTATAGGATTGTAATCAAAGGACCTGTATTTGAGTAGCAGCTGCCCCAGTCTGAATGATCTTAGAATAATTTTCTTAACTTCTCTGAATTTCAGCTACCTTATCTGTAAAATGAGAATGACAATGGTATGTTCTTTGCAAGACTACTGTAAAAGGATTATACGTGACAGGTAAAAGCATTTAGAAAAGTACATGCAGCAGGGATATTAGCTGCGATACATATAGTATACTAATTTTCAAAATATACTTCATGAGGGTTTTCATAATAGTGCTGCATATTTTATTTTTTTGTCTAGAATTTGTTGTGCTGTTAAGATACTCATGGATGTGTCATAAAAGTATCTTAACATAAAATCTTATAATAAGCATTTGTTTCCTTTCTGACATTTCAAATAAAAACTCATTAAATATTCACAATGATAAGTAATTATTTATGACCCTTTTATAAATGAGACCCAGGGAAGTGAGGTAACTGCAATTCAAAAAGCTAACGTCAATGTTAGAACTAGGACATGAAATGGTCTTTGTACCATGAACACTATTTAACAAGATACAGGGAAAACAGTGTTTGGTTCTAATTGGTTGGTAAAACACTAAACAGTGAGAACTAAGAAATAAATGTTTTTTAGAGTCTTAACTAAGAGACTTTTTGAGATGAATCCATAGTCAGCTACCAGCAAAAGTAGCTTCTACATTGTAGTTAATCCACCAGCAAAAGAACCTGGGTTTACTGAACCACTGTCAAAAATAACATATACCTAAAGAAAGCCAAGACAAGTTATACCAACCTGTTTTCTGTAAAACCTGTTTTCCTTCAACATTGGATCCCAGGATTCCAATTGTGTCTACAGCTACGCCAATCATGGTGGGGTCCTGACTTTCTGTCATTTCAAACACTTTTTCCACAAAGATAGGATAACGCTCACAGATTTGTTGAGGACTATCCATGACAGCCAGGTTTCCAAAAAACTTCACAAATCCTAAAGACATTTACAAAAATATATGTTAATAAAAGAGTAAAACAGCACAAATTGCAGGCTGTTTGTTTTCAAAGGAATAATAATAAACTATAGACCAGAAAGAGGAGAAAAACTAATTTGTTGCCTGGAAACCAGAGAGACCATCAGGAGACCCAAATAACTGGTGATGTGTGGATTTGAGAGAACATTGTCAATCAATGGAGCTGAAGAACTGTCATGTACTAGAGGGAGAACAAAGAACCAGGACCAATGGATACAAATTATAGGCAAGCATGCTTGAGTCATTATTGGGAAGAAACTTTTAAACATCTGCTTAATAAAATAAGGTAGGTTACCCAAGGAAGCAATAAATCACCAACCTTTGGAAATGTTTAAGAAAGACTAATTAGAGGTTGGAGCAGTGGCTCAGCAGTTACAGCGCCTGCCTGGCATGCACAAGGATGAGAGTTCAAATCTCAGCACCATGAACACAATGAAGTATCAGAGCAATGAAAGCTATATGAAAAACTAAATAAAACTGATTCTCTCTTTCTCTCACTGTCCCTCTCTCTCTAAAAAAAGAAAGACTAACTAACTGGCCAAATACTAAAATAGAATAGCTATGCCGTATAGATTCCAACTCAAGAGATAATGATGTATCTGTGACATATACTATAAATGTTAATATCAGTATTTTTATTTACATTTCTTTCAATTGAGCTTCTAAAGAAAATGACCCTAATGCTCTATAAAGCACTGACATTTCCAGAAAATCAGTCAACAGTACATGCATGGCTCCCAGGGCAATGGATTTCAACCACTCAGGGGCTACAGGTATGTTTAAAAAAAAAAAAAAATTAACAATTGAAATGAATTGACAAGCTGCATATATGTACTGTGTAAAACATTTTGAAATAAATATACATTGTGGAATGGTTAAGCTGAGCAAATTAATACATGTATTACCTTACCTTTTTTATGGTGAGAACACTTAAAATCTACTCAATGATTTTAAAGAACATGATATTAACTAGTCAATATTCCTGCCTAACTGAAAATTTATCTTTTGACTAACATCTATCCAACCCTGCCTCACCAGCTCCTGTAGTCACTAATCTCTACTTCTGTAAATTCAACTTTTTTAGTTTGTGTACATGTGAGATCATATGGCATTGTCCCACCAACCATGTGCAGGGGTTTCCTCTGCTCCCTATCCATTGTCTTTTTTTTTTTTATATAAGCCATTCTAACAGGTGTGAGATGAGATCTAATATTGAAAATTTTTTCATATACCTGTCAGGCATTTATGTCGTTTTTTTGGAAGGGTTTAGATTTTTTTGGTGTTTTTTGTTTGTTTGTTTGTTTGTTTTAAGAGAGATGGACAGTGAAAGAATCAATTTTATTTAGTTTTTCACGTGGCTTTCAGTCTCAAAGACTTCGCTGTGTACATGGTGCTGGGGTTGGAACTCATACACTCGCACATGCTAGGCAAGTGCCATAACTGCTGAGCCACCACTCCAGTCCCCTTTCGCTTGGTTTTTAATTGGGCCATTTCTTGCTACTAACCAGTCTGCATTCCTTACATATTTTGGATCTCACCCCTTAAAAGACATATGGTTTGCCAACATTTCTCCCATTCCATAACTGCTGCTTCCCTCTGTTGTTTCCTTGGCTGTGCAAAATCTTTTCAATTTGATACAATCCCATTTGTCCATTTTTCCTTTTGTCGCTTGTACTTTCCAGGGTCATATTAAAAAAATCGTGGTCTAGAACAACGTCATGGCATTTTTCCTTATGTTTTCTTCTGGCAGTGCCACAGTTTCAAGTTTTATGTTTAAGTCATGAGTTAAATTTTGTATCTGGTGTGAAATAAAGATCTAATTTCATTCTCTCCATGTGTATATCCAGTGTTTTGACATCATTTATTGAGAAGGCTGTCCTTTCCCTATTGAATGTTCTTGGCAACTTTGTTGAAAATCAACCGGCCACAAAAGCATGGTTTATTTCAGGACTCTTTTTCACTAATCTATGTGCCTGCTTCATGGCAGTACCATGTTGTTTTGATTACTATAGGTCTGTAATATATTTTAAAGTCAGGGAATCATCACTTAAAATTGCTTTGGCTATATTGTGTTTCCATATGAATTTCAGGATTTTTTTTCCCTCCTGTATCTGTGAAAAGTGTCATCGCAATTTGGATAGAAATTGCATTCAGTGTGTTAATCACTCTGGATAATAACAGTATGGAAACTTGAACAATATCAATTCTTCCAATCCAAATATCTGGTATAGCTTTCCATTTGTGTCTTCTATTTTCTTCATTAGTTATAGTTTTCAAATATAGATCTTTCACCTTCTCAGTGAAATTTACTCCTAAGTATTTTATTTTTATGGATGTATTCATAATGGGATCCTTCTCTTCTTTCCCAGTACTGGGGACTGAACCTAGGGGCCAAAGCATGCTAGGCAAGCGGTCTGCCCAAGTTACTTCCTTAGCCCGTGGGCTTATTTTCTTTTTCATATAGCTGTTAGGGTACAGAAATGCTACTCATTTATATATGCTCCTGTTGTATCCAGCAATTTTACTAAATTCATTCTGAACTCTCACAGATTTTTTTGTCAAGAGTATGTAAGGTATTCTATACATAAGATCATGTCAACTGCAAACGAGTTTAATGACTTCCTTTCAGATTTGGATTTATTTCTTTTTCTTATGTGATTACTCTGGTTAGGACTTCAAGTACTATGTTAAACAGAAGTGGTGGGCATCCCTGTCTTGTTCCTGCTTTTAGAGGAAAAGTTCTTAACTTTTCACTACTGAATAGCCAGTGAGTTTTAGGTTTCTCATAGTTGGCTTTTAATGTATTATGATATATTCCTTCTATACTTTTTATTAAGATTTTCTGTCATGAAAGAATGTGGAATATGTCAGATGTCTTTTCTGCATCTACAGAGACAATCATGAGTTTGTGTCCATCTGTTAATTTGTTGTACCACATTTATTGATTTGTACGTTGAATCATCCCTATATCTCTGGGATAAATCCTACTTGACTGTTATCAACAATCCTTTTAACATGCTGGTGAATTTGGTGTCTATGCGTAGCTTCTAAAAGGAACGGGCTCTAAGGAAAATAATACCTGGCCTCCCCTAGTCAATAAAACTCAGAAACAAAACATGCACTGCGACTTCCACAGGCACCAATGTTTCTTACCTGGCAAATAGAAGCTAGAGAAAGGGTCCGAATCCGCCCCAACAATTATATTAGAAATCTGGTCAATTACTCCTTCTTGAGCAAGGTATTGTCGTCCATGATGGGTATAAGCCAGAGATGTCACCATCTCTATACAGGTGGCTCTAAAAGAAAAAGAACAAAAAAAAGGAGACTGTGCATACGAACAGCATGCTTTTAAAATTGTTTTCATATAGGTTATCTTACTTAATCTTTTCACCAATTCTGAAAGGTTCATACCCATGGCTCTCCTTCTTAGATGAGGACATGAGACCTATAAAGTCACAGTGACTTATTTGAATGTCATGTGTTACCACAAGATAAAACTTACACTTATATCTTTACTTTTTTACTTGAGGCCCACTATTGTTTCCACTATAACATAGCTGTTCCCTTAGAGATTTTTACCTTTTATTTTGAGATGTCAAACACACACAAAAGTAAAGTGATTAGTATAATCAACTACCATGCATTCAAAACCCTGATTTTATAACTGTCAAGATTTTGCTTTACTTACTTCATCTCTCTTTCCCATTTTTTGCTGAACTATTTTAAAGAAAATCCTAGTTATCTTGCCATTTACCCTTACACACTTCAGTATGCATCTGTACAAACATGAATATTTCCTCACATAATTATACTGTCATTACCACATATTAACAAATTAACAATTCTAAGGTATCATCTAATTATAAACCACAATCAAATTACTCCAAATAACTAAAACATATTTTTATAGTTGATACTAAAGTATGTTACCTGACTGACCATTTGCATTTTTTTCCCCTATGGTCCTCATTAGGATAACATACAGGCAGCTTTGAAATTCAGCTAATAACTGACTTATGCACATTAGCAAGCTCAGTCATATTTAAAGAACACAGGACAATCAAAAACTGTATTTCAGGGCGACGGTGTAGGTCTGTGGCTGAGAGCTTGCCTAGTATGTGAGAAGTCCTGGGTTCAAACCCAAGCACCACAAACCAAACAGAATATGAAAGTCATTTGGCAAGAGGAAAACAAAAACTTATATACATAAAGATAAAAACCATAATGCTATAACAGCAAAATACTTGAAGTAAGCTAAGTGCTCAACAGTGAGAATGTGATAGCAAATTGTGGAGTATCAGTAAGGAAACATTTGGCAGGTAGTGAAGGGAACTTAGGAGGTAGGACAAATAGGGCACAAGAAGCAATTAGAATTAATATTCATTTGAGATTCCAGATCAGTCAATTATTAGTTTCTATGGTCAATTCACTTAATCCTCATATCTTCTTTAGAGCTGTTATTGTTCCATCAGAGTTAAAGAAATGGAGATGTAGAACAGCTATGATCATTTGTCCAAAGTCAAATTGCTAATAAGTAGGAGAGGTATGCAAGCTAAAGACTAACTCCTCTTCAAAAGCCCACATTTTTTCTAACAAGCCACATTGCTGTTATTTAACAATGTCAAAGAATCTATCTGATAAAATGTTAAGAAATCCAAAATGGCAGTTACCATGTGATTGCAACTGTTTAAGAGCACACCTGCTGGGGACAGGGGACACAGTCACTTAAAAATATATGAATTGTCTTGCAGGGCTCTGCTATGTTCCAATAAGTTGTCACAATGTCACTTGAGTGATTTTTCTAAAGGCATGTTCCTAAGGACACACATAAGTCTTAAGGTTACAGGTTGGACATGGGGCCTAATAGGGGAGATCATCATAGGTCCCAAGGCCTGGTCCCAGGCCCTCCAAAAGATGACATTTCTCTTTAAAAACTCTTGTCAGTGAACACACCTGACCAGCACATCCTCACCAGTCAGCTCTCTCAGAAGCTGGGTTACCAATCCACTTGTGGCACAGTAGTTTAAAGATTCTGGTGACACAGAAGAAATCTCCACAATTAGCTGAGGGAAAGAAAAACCAAAAACAGAAAAAGGAAAGTGACAACAGCCATGAACATATTAGATCTCATTTTAAGTTAAATGCAGAATTAGTACTTTATATGACTAAGTTTTAAAAAATCCATGATTTAATTCTAGGCAAACTCCATGAACATATAAGAAATTACTATGGCATCAAAATATTCCATTACATCTGGGTATATCTGTACTTCACCCCTCCAAAAAAAATCATCAATTGGGGATATGAAAATAAATAAATAAATAAATCAGCAAAAATAAGCAGATTATAAAAACCATGGACTAGGACTGTAGTTCAGTGGCAGAAGACTTCCATAGCAGTATGAAGAACTGAGTTTGATCCCTAGCACCATAGAGAAAAATCAAGTTCATTCATTCATTCAGTTCTTCATTCAACAAGTGTGTCCTAAGAGTTTACAGAAAGATAAAGGACACTGACAAGTTTTAAGTAGAAAAGTGACAGAATCAGATATAGATTTTTAAAAGATCATTTATATATATAAAACATCTTGCTATACTTAAGTACATACAATTATATGTCAATTTTAAAAAAGATCATTCTGAGTGCATATAAGATAGACAAGGGATGAATGACAAAAACAGATGAGGTAAGTAGGTTATGGAGATTTAACAATGAAGAGAAATGCACAGGTTTAGGTAAAACCAAACCAATGTGATGACTGAATGGATATATGACGAACGAGGCCTCGTAAACAATGAGGTCAAGGTCTAAAACACAACTATGTGAACTTTGAAACAGGGCCAGTTTGTTACTGCTGAATTTTTTTGGGGGAATGGGGTAGATCAGATAGATTAGGAATTCAGTTTGAGCATGAGCATGAGGGGCTTGGCTGGGACAAGAATAAGTAAGCAGCTGGATATGAAGGTCTTACTTTAGAAGAGAGGTCTGGGTTGGAAGTATACATCTGAGTCATCATCACATAAGTGGGAAATGAAATCATAAGATGACTAAAATTAAGCTAGGTGTGGTGGTGAGTTCGCCTGGAGTCCCAACATTTAGGAAACCAAAGTGGGAAGATCCCTTGAGTCCAGGAGTTTGTGACTAGCCTGGGCAACAAAGCAAGATTCTATCTCCAAAAAAAATTGCCTAGAAATGAGTAGAGTGCAATAAAATCAGGGGCTGGGAATCTGCTTTCATGGAGTCAAACAATTAAAGGTTCTATAGTGGATAAAGAGCCAGGAGACTAAGAAGAAATGGAGATGCAAAGGGAAAGCCAGGGCAGTGTGGTATCAAGGCACGTAAAGTAAGAAAGTTTTCTGCAAAAGAAATCAGACTACACAGGGTTCCATTTTGAGCATCCAGCCTGTTAAGTGTGTGGCCTCAAGTCAATTACTCCTGTAACAGTGAGATGGACAGTATTTTAGTCCCATTCCGATGGTATCTCCTCTAATACAGCACTTATACTGCACTGTTTTTCTTTTTTTTGGTTTACCCACAACCTTATCATAGCACCTTGGATAGGCCCTAACAGATTATATGCTCAATAAATGCATATTAAATGAGCCATCTTGCCTTCCATTTTAAGTTCACTGTACTGTGCTTTGTAAATGTCACAAAGTTTTTATTCTTACCTCATACACTCTGTATCGAACAATATCATTTGTTTTCATTACATTTTTCAAATCATCCAGTAGATTGCTTTCAAATAAAGCCTCAAGTCCAGCTTGAGTTAGTGATATTCTTGACAAAGATTTGATAGCCTTATAAGGAAAGAAAATATCTTCTAAGTCACAAAAATATAGTATTTATATCTACCTCTTTTGATGTGAAAATTAATGCACAAAATGTACTTGCTCAATGAGCAATTGAGCTACTGTCATTTTAGCTACTGTTATTTGTAATTGGAAAAGATCAAACAACTCAATGTGAGCCCAATAATGTAGATAAATGTATCCTAGAAGGGATTCACTACTATGGATATGATAACCATTTATTTATTTGACACCATCTACACGAGGCTACAGATTCAATTCCACTAATCATCCATTTTAACCCTTCACCTCTCTATTTTGACTTTAGGACATTGATGTCTCTGCCTTTTAGCTGGTTCTGGAAAACTTACCGCTTTAGCTACAGATAGATTCTCTCCACCAATGCAGTAAACAATTTGCTTTAGTAGATCAGCATTATTTAGAATCTCAGTAACAGCATCAGAATTCTCAACAATTCTTCCAACCTAAGAGGGAAAAAAAAATCAGAAACACTCTTCCAAGGTACAGTAACATGTGAATATATGATGGTCTAATTTCCCTAGTGTGCAATTAGTTTAGAAGTTATTGTTTATAGCTGTAGGACGAGTCACTAAAAATTCACAATGATCCAAATTCATTAAAATCAAACACACATATGATATAGTAACACTTTTAACTGGAAAGGAATAAAAAACTAAACAAAACAAGACATGGTGGACAAAGAGTAGAGATAATTTGGTGAATGAAAATAACACAAATCCTAGTTATATCAATTTTTAGTTGTATCCAACCTTGGGCAACTTAAATAACTTCTTCAAACCTAATTTATTTGTAAAATGGAAATAATGATACTTAATTCCAGGGTAGTTTTGAAGATTAAATGAGACTAAATAGGCAAAGCACCTAATATGATGTCTGCAGCACACATGGTCAATGAATAAATTGACAGCTTGGGACTGGAGTGGTGGCTGGGCAGTTAACGGTACCTGTCTGGCATGCACCAGTACGGGTTAGAACCCTAGCACTATGTACACAGTGAAGTGTTAGAGCAATGAAAGCCACATGAAAAACTAAATAAAATTGATTCATTCTCTCTCCCTCTCTCTCACTGACCCTCTCTCTTTAAAAACAAACAGATAAATTGACAGCTTCTCCCTTTCTGACTGAATAAACTCCTTAGAGAAAAGGAAAAGCAGTAGCATATTTACTAGATTACCCACTGTTTAGTTCCTAACATCTCAACAAGACAATCCTTAGCAGCAGCTCTTCACTCAAATAGTAGAATATTTTGGTTACCAGGAAAACAACAGTTATGATTTTAACTTATGGGCTTAATGACCTTTACAAAAGCACTGAATTCATGTTTCTACAATAGGACCTACCATGGCAGAGCAGCTGTTTGAACACCAAGGATTTTCTCTAGACTAGGAGCTTCTTGAAAAAACAAAAACAAAAGATAAAACAAAACAAAACAAAACAAAAAAACAATAGATTTGTTGTTTATATTGGTAACTCCAACAGCACATGGTACAATGCCTGGCATGTCAAAGGAATTCAGTCATTATTTGACGAAGTAAATGATTGAGACAGTACTCAATGGATCTTTTTAGCTTCTATTTCCTAGGTTATAGTTAGCCAGGCATAATAGAAAGTACTAGACATACCCTAGCAACAGAGAAATTGGAATCCAGCACAGAACCTGGCCCAGAGAAGGTGGTCAACACTGGTTCCTTACATTTGCTAGTAAAGTTTCATACCTGGGACAGAGTGAGAATTTTAACAGAATCATCAGGATGAGTCAGACCCCTCTGTAGGTCAACCCTGAGGTTCCTAGCCACATGAACTGGTTCCACAGCTTGGAGCAATCTCTCCAGAATGGATACACACAAAGTAGTCTGTTCCCTAAAGGAGACACCATAGATCTCATTAGTTCATATCCTGCCTGATTGGAAGAAGCAGTCGAATAATAAATATAGTGAAGCTTGGCTTAATGATTTCTTCCATAAAGACTTCTTTGAAATAGCAACTTCTATTTGCACGTTAAATATTTGCTAAGAACCTGTTATTTGCTATATGTGTTTTGAGGCCACAAACAAGGATTGAGATATATTTTTTATCCTGAAGGAACAAAGTCTAATGGAAGATACAGAAAAATAAAAGGCCACAACAATCCAAGTAAATAAATACTATAATCTAGGACTAGAAGCTATGGGAGCTTTAAAAAAGTATAGGGAAGGGGTGACACCTGAAAGAAGTTTTTTTTTTTCTTTTTAAAGTGGAAATGATCTAAAAGAAAGGTGTTCTAGGATAAGCGTATATGTAGTAGCACACAAAAAACCACAGAAGAATAAAACAGCACGTTACACTTTCAAAGTACCACATGGAGCTTGGTAAGATGGGGGTCAAAATAGGGAAGAAGTAAGGAGAAGGCAAAAGGGTGAGAGTAATAGCAAGAAATGAAACTGGTAAGATGTACAGAAGTCAGATTCTGAGAGGTCTTTTATGTCATTCATGGAATTTAGACTTTTTTCCTGAAAAATAGTAACTCATGAAATGGCTTTAATAGAGAAGTAATAATGAGACCTAACTCCATCCTCAATGCTATTTCCCTGGTCTACTCCTTCATCACCTCATCTGCCTTCCAATTGAAATTTTTTTCTGTAATGCTGATGAAGAGAGATTCCCCCCCCCCCCCGCTTCTATTCTGTTTTGCTAGGGACTGAACCTAGGGCCTTGCACACACTAAGCATGTGCTGTGCCATTCCCCAGCCCCAGGATGATTTCTGTAATATCCCCAAACTAAATAACAACCCAAATGTTCATCAACAGGGGATAGATATACCAATTTGGATACAAGCATGTAATAATGGATGAATTATTAAAATAATTAAATAAAATGATGAATTACTAATTGACACCATATGGACTAACCTCAAGATAATTATATTGCATAAAAGATATCAAATGAGCACATACTATATGACTCCATGTAACTATAACACCTCTCTTTCCACATCAGCCAAAAACCCAGCAAACTCAAACCAGCAAACTCATCTATAATGGTAGAAAGAAGATCAGTGGTTGCCTGGCTAAGATAGGGAGGGATTACCAAGGGGAGTAAAAAAAAAAACTTCTGGGAGAGAAAGATATGTTTATTATATTGAATGTGGTGATGGTTCCATGGGGACACATATCAAAACTTGTCAAATTGTACATTTTATTATATGCAGTTCACTGTATATAAATTATTCATCAATTAAGTTATTTTTTTAAAAAAGCAGTGGTAGGTTAAATCGTATAGTGTATAAATTTCAGGTCATGTGTGGCCCTTTGGTATCAAAAACCAAAGAGTTAATAACTCACAGTCTTGCTTGACTTCCATTTTACAAAACAGTAATCTTAAGACTTAAGTTTGCTCACAAATATTCCTGTCAATATTCTAGGTTTATATCTATAAGATCAGAAACTGGCCCACTATACAGCAACCTATGTGCTTTAACCAGTGTAAAAGCAATATATCTGAAGACGGTCAGCATATTATTTAGGAAAGAATTATTCCCACAAATTGTAATTGTCATCTATTATGTATCTAGTTCTGAATTGCTATCTTTAAATTTCCATTAAAATTATTTCCTAAAACACTACTCCATCATTCAACAAACTCTCTTCCCCAGGGATCTTACTACTCAAACTCTGTCACTTAGTTCCAGCTGCTTCTCTGTTGCCAACTTATAGCATAACCTTTGAAAGTCTCTTCATTTATAATATAAGGAAGCTGGCCTACTGCCCTCTCTAAACTCTATTAACTTTATCTTGTATCAGGTTTATACAGAGTATTGTATTTTGGGCCAGAGATGAACAAAATATGCTGCTACTTTAAAAATTTTTACAAACTACATACACATACACATAGAAACATAACAAGGCAAAAGTCTCATTAACAGAAATGATGATGTTCAGTGGCACGCAACTGGAGTAACTTGGATGGCACTTTAGCTGGGTTTTAAGCAATGGACAGACTCTATAGAGGAGAGGGCACTCGGTTAGAAGGGTTGGCATGAAGAAGGTAGGAAAGTGCAAGTCATGCTCTAGGGTACGTTAGGTGCCACACAGTATCTGGAAATATAAGTGGAGTAAAAGAAAAAGGTGAGACTGTAACTGGAAAAGTAGGATGGAAATATCCTGGGAAGGACCCAGATACCAATCTAAGAAGTTGTGATTTCAAACTGTAAGCAAAGGAAACTATGGAAAATTTCTGAGCTAACTGACTGGAGAAGTTCCCTGTGGTTGCAGTTTGAGAAGGACTACTCAGAAAAGGAAACCTAAGGGGCTGGAGCGGTGGCTCAGCGGTTTCGGCGCTTGCCTGGCAAGCGCGAGGACCTGGGTTCAAACCCCAGCACCACATACACAACTGAGTGTTGGAGCAATGAAGGTCATGTGAAAAACTAAATAAAGTTGTATCTGTCTTTCTCTGTCTCTCTCACTGTCCCTCTCTCTTTAAAAAAAAAAAAAAAAAAAAAAAAAAGAAAAGGAAACCTAAGAAGTAATGAGGGTCAAGACTAATACGACAGACCTAACAAGAGGGAGAGAATGACAGCCTAAACTAAACCAAGAACAAATAAGAGATATTTCATAGGCAGAGCTGAATGTTAACTAATGGATTTAATGAAGAGGAGAAACAGAAAAAGGGAGAAATATGAGGTCAGAGCCAAGAAAGCCCTCTGAAATCATCCAGAGTTGATCCAACGGTTCATTGTCTTTTCAAGCAGAAAGATCACTTTTAAATTCTGGATTACATTGTAAAACTCCTTTAAATTATCAAATAGCATTTTTAATCACAATTGGCATCTATAAGTAAGTATTAAATCAAAAGTAAAAGCTGCAATCCTAACATTTTAACTACTTCCATATTAGTTTCTACCGTATCTCTGCTATTGATATTCCCATGTTATATAAGCAGCACCGTGTGTGTGTGTGTGTGTGTGTGTGATATTCCTTTTAAAAAATGCACATAATTGGATCATAAACTTTGCAATTTTTTTTGCTCATTGAACGTTTAATTCTTTCCATATCCACATCTGGTCTGTCTTTTCTGACTTCCACATTGCAAAGCAGTAATCTTAGCACTTATAATTTCCCTTACAAATAGTATTTTAAATAATTGTATAGTGTGACATGGTTAATACCATATAATTCATTTATATTCCCTTTTTCAATGCATATTTAGGTTGTTTCTAGGTTTTCTGCTATCATACATTGTTACAAATATTCCTGCACACTTGGCACATTTTATGCAAATATACCTGCAATCTTGTAACAGGAATGACTCAACATGTGTGTGAATTTAAAATGTTGATTACCAGACATCAGTGTCACAGCTAAACTATGGAATCAACCCAGATGTCCCTCAATGGATGAATGGATCCAAAAGCTGTGATTGATACACACACACACACACACACACACTATGGAGTTCTATTCAGCTATTAGAAACAATGATATTATGGTCTTTGAGGGTACATGGATGGTAATGGAAGAACTCACGCTGGAGGAGATTAGCCAAAACCCAGACTCAAGGGCTAAATGCTTTCCCTCATTTGTGGAGGCTACCTTGTGTGAAAGGTAGTCAAGCCCATGTACTAGACTCACCAAAGGCATAGCAACACTTAATCTAGGGGAACCACATATATGTGGTAGGGGGGGAGGAGAGGGGTGGAAGGAAGCGGAAGGGAAGACAGGAGGATCTAGGAAGACAATCAACAATGTAGCATACATACTCTTTACACACACACCCAGAAGCCAGAAAATACTTATGCAATCATTTAATTCTGAAAATTCACAATTATATATATAGAGAGAGAGGGGGGGAGACATTTATACCTGTTATGGAGGGAAATATAGAAGAGTCAAGAGTCAGGGGTGGGGGCGATGTGGGGGTGGATCCTGGATTAGGACCTAATGCACATTATATTGTTTCTTCACATGCATTTATGATTGTACAACAACTCAATAAAAATAAAAATAAAATAAAATGTTGATTACCAGGACAGGACCCTTTCTTAAGTGGAGGAAAGAAGTCGAGAACTTGCACACAGGGTGGTTGAGTCTTGTAGGTGGGCGACCTTGCTTTTCTTCTCACGAAGTGAGGCCAGGAGACCGAACAAACACGCCCGGGGGCACCCCTCAGAGGCTTTCAGCCCAAGGTCCCTTCTCTGCAATTTCTGCGTCCCCTACAAGGGAAGTCACCCCCCTCACCCCCATCCACCTCCCGTCTCCACACTCTTGATGTTCTCACCCCAGGTCAAGCCCCGGGGCTCTCTCACCGATGGTTGTCGTTGAGCAGAGAGAAAAGCGGGCCGAGGCGCAGCTCCGCCGCTTGCTCCCGAAGCTCACTGAGCGGCACAGCCTGTATCACCGACTGCAGCGCACGCAGCTCCTCCAGCGGCGCTTCCAGCCGCGCCACCTCCCTCAGGAGCGCCAGCGCCTGCGCCGCCATCTTGCCGGCTCCCGGGGCGCTTCCTCAAGCCTCGCGAGAAGGGCAGGACTCAGCCTCGCTTTCGGTCTCGCGAGACAGCGCCACACCTGGAAGAGTGGAAGGTTGCCCGCGGTTCCAGGCTTCGGTCTGACGTCATCAGACGCTAGGCGCCCGGTTACACTTCCTGCCTTCTCCTCAGCTGGGTAGACGCGCGGAGTGCGAACCGTGGCCTGGTGCGCCGCTCGCGGAGTGGAGAGGATGAGGGCTGGCGGTCGTGGAGGTGGCCTCCGCGCCCCCAAACCAGGCGTTCCGCGGGGGGAAGAGCGGCCTTACGGAGGCCGCCGGGGGAACCTAGATCCTGGGCCACACGCCTGTCCCGAGGGGGGTGGAGGGCTCTGCCTCTGGAAGACAAGATGAAAATTCTCGAGAGGCTGGACGAAGGTATGAGTAATACGCACGCTGGGCGCCTTTTTGGTGTCCACGAGTCAACTGTGCCCCTCGGTACTCGAGATGGAGAAAAACGAGAGGGCTATTTGGCCGGCTTGGAGAATGCTTCGCCCGTCTGCTCCAAGATTCCGGCGGTGTAGCCCCGGAGAAGATGGAGACCTCGTTAACTTTTTTTTTTTTTTAATTCATTTAGTTTTTCATCTGGATTTTGTTGTTCCGACACTTCGTTGTGTGTGCGGTGCTGAGGTTCGAACCTGTGTCCGGAGGACACAACCACCGAGCCACCGCTCCATCCCCTTTTCCCACTTATTTTAGGAGACTGGCATTATCCTTATACCAAAGCCGAAGACTTGAGTCGGGGGACAGACCATAGAGGGCGATCTCTGACTGCGAAGGGCATCTGCACCCAGGCCAGACACATTTATGTGGCATCTGGTGGAAAACAGTGGTCTGGGCAGTCCAGCTAAGTTTCATGTGGGCAAGGGATGGTTTGAGAAGTTTAAAAATAAGTACTGTCTGCGAAATACGACGTTGATGGGGAAGGAAGAATCACGAAATGCTGAGTTGGCACCCAAGTACTCCAAGCAGTTGGAGAGACTGAGCAGTGATAGAAGCTATGTACCCCAATAGTTCCTCAGTACCAAGCAGATGAGCGTAGTTTGAAAATGCATGCCTTCCCATACTTTTAAGGAAATAGACAATAATCTGGAAAGTATAGAGGAAACTTAAAGACAGGTTTTCCCGGGTTTTTTGGGTCAGTGCCTAAGGTGACAAAACAAAACTTGCTGCTTTACAAAGACCCTAGTCCCACTTTGCTTTTGGAAAAAAATTTTTTTTACAATACCTTTAGCTGTCGTTTTTGGATTGGTTTTCATAGTTTATTCATGAAACATGAGGTGAGTTTAACAGGAAAAAAAATCTTGAATTCAGAGCGTTGCCAATTGTGGAAAAAGGTCCCTGTCACTCAGATTCATTATTTGCTTTTTTTTAGAGAGAAAGAGAAAAAATCAATTTTTATTTGTTTTCATGTGGCTTTCATTGATTGGACATTTCATTGTGTACATGGTGCTGGTTTTCGAACTCACACCTTCATGCTTGCCAGGCAAGCGCTGTAACCCCTGAGCCACTGCTCCAGCCCTATTTGCTCATTCTAATGTTGCTATTGTATTTCTTCTCTTGGAATGCACTAGCATTTTCCAGCCCTTGAATCATGGTATAGTTGAGGCATTCAGGAGGTATTGCACCAAGCATAAGTTTGACCACCTTGTTGAGTGCATTGATGAAAGCTTACTTTAAAAGAAACATGATGACCTGGAACAGTGGCTCGGCAATTACGGCGCTTGCCTGGCATGTGCGAGTACACAAGTTCGAATCCCGGCACCATGTATACAATGAGGTCCCAGAGCAAGGAAAGCCACATGAAAAACTAAATAAAAAAATTGTTTCTCTCTTTCTCACTCTCTCACTATCCTCTTGCAAAAACAAAAACAAAAAAGAAAGAAAGAAACATGACAAGGCTGGAACCATGGCTCAGTGGTTGGAGCACTTGCCTATCAAGCACAAGGACCTGGGTTCAAACCAGCACCACATACAAAACTAAGTGTTGGAGAAACAAAGGCTGGATGAAAAAATAAATAAAATTGATGCTTTCTCTCTCTCTTAAAAAGAAACATGACAGCTTTGCAGCATTACTGATATAGTGATTAAAGAAGTGATGAATGATATAAAACCAGTCACTTTCAATAAATTTAGTGGAAACTTTGGAAGGATGCTCTTTAAATGATTATTTATGTTTCCCTAGAAGTTGAAAAAATTATAGAATCTGCAAAAGAATGGGTTATAAATGCATCAGTATAAAAGGATGAAATTAATGAGTTACTAAAATTTCAATCTTTGGGGATAACTTAGAGTCTAGTCCATAGACAGGGAACAAGACCATTCCTCACAATCAGAGGTAAAGATAAATTGCTGTCTTATGGGCCTGGAGCGGTAGCTCACCTGTTACGGCGCTTGCCTGGCATGGACATGAGTTCGAACCCCAGCACCACATACACAGCAAAGTGTTGGAGCAACAAAGCCCACATGAAAAACTAAATAAAATTAATTCTCTAACTGTCCCTTTCCTTCTCTAAAAAAAATTTTTTTTTGCTGTCTTAGCCAGGCCTCATACTTCATTGATTGTGCAGTTGATATGGATCCTTTCCTGGACAGAAGTTTGGCATTTAAAAAATATTTCAGTAAATTGCTGTGCATCTATAAAGAGATGCAAAATAAACTTAAAAGGAGTTGAAGGAAGAAATAAAGTGAGTGATAGGATTGGGTCTGAGGGGAAGTCTGAGTTTTGCTCAGAGTCTGAGCCTCAATCAACCCAATAGGGAGGAAGAGAAGGTATAGAATAAAAAACATCTTTAGTAACAGTTTAAACTCTCAGGCAGTGGTAATAAGACTTGGTATCACTAAAATAACTGCCAAAGCCATAAATGCAGAATTGGAGTTCTAAAATCTAAACTTGGAATTGAATTTGGAAAGAGTAGAGGTGTCTTGAGTTGAAGGACAAAGAAGATCCAGAGGTTGCTTCTTCCAAATAACATTTCATCTCTCATTACCTGAACATCACCTTCATTACTGCCTTCATCTTTGTAATCACCAGCCACACATCTGTAACACTTAGTCTTTCAAAAAACATTGAGTGTGGGCTGTAGCGGTGGCTCGGTGGTTACGGCACTTGCTTGGCATGCGAGAGTATGTGATTTCGAACCCCAGTACCGCGTATACAACGAAGTCTCGGAGCAACGAAGGCCACATGAAAAACTAAATAAAAATTGTTTCTCTCTCTCTCACTGTCCCTCTCTCTTTAAAACAACAATAACAACAACAACAAAAAACTTAAAGTGTAAACTCTGTGCAGAGTCCTGTTCAAAAAATCATCTGAGGTAATTATCATTAATAATAACTATTCTTGTGACTGTCATAGGTATGAAAGATGGCAGCCTTGGTTTATTTTAGGGAGCTTAAAATATAAAGGTTTTCCTAGGACCATTCAACCTCTAACCATAAGTTTTGTATCGATGTTAACTTTTTTAACTACAAATAGGGATTGGTGGTTGACATGAGACTATTAGATCTCGAAATGGTGATATGGTCATACATTTCATAAAGCACTAAGCATTATTCTCTGTTAGTCCTCACTCCAGACATATGCAGCAAGTATTAGCCCTACCTTTGCCAAAAACCTCCCCCCAAAACACAGAGAGTTTAAGTAACTTGTGTAAGTCTGCACAGCTAATATAAGCAAACAGGATTTGAACTACAAATGATTAACGACTTCGTCAGACATTTTCCTAAGTGTAGCAGGCCTTTAAGAATTTGTAGTCCCAACAAGTGAAACAGGTGAACAAGTGATCATAGGCTATGGGCTGGCAATCTGCAGACCAGATTTGTTTATCAGGTATGTTGTTTTTCCTTCCATTTTGAAATTTTTTTTTTCAATTGGTTTTCAGCATTTCCCCATTTTGTTTAAGAAACTGTTCACATACAATAAAATTCACCTCTTTACCTGTACAGTTTGTTGAATTTTTGTAACACCTACGTAACTGCCTCCAGAACAATCAAGATGTAAAACAGTTCTCATAAACCATTTACCTGTGCACTAAATCTTTTCCCCTGTGTTTAGAGTTGTCATCATTTTAAAGTTGGGATATTTCGCATTGAAAAGCTTGATTAAGAATTTGGAAACTCTGGCAGCAGCAGACTGCATTCCCAAAGGGCAAGCGTCAGCCCTTTGCCTGCTGCTTTTTTAAATGTTAAATACTTCAGTCTAAGCATGCGCACGGTGCCTTAGGAAAAGAGGACTGAGATTAACTCTGGCAAAGGCTGCCTGTGTAGTTGGCCTGGAAAGAGGACTGAGTTCAGCAGGGAGAGAAGTGGTGGGCAACAGTATGCTAAGCCAAGGAGAATTAGGGGAGGTTCTGGGAGGAAGGGGCAACGTGTGGGACAGAGGCGATATTTGTGTGCTTCCCTGGTTTTTGTCGGTGGCTTGGGCCTCTTACAGAAGAGTTTTGTATGTGTGTTTACATGTTTGCTGTGATTTCCAAAGATTTTGTATACTAAAGATTTTGTCTTTATCTGTACTTTCTCTGGGGACTTCAAGCCTTTTTTTGGTTAGAATGAAAAGAGAAAATAGAAAATACAGTTTTGCAATAGTTGGAGGTCTGAGCATGGTGCTTTGGTTGTATATTTAAGGGGAGAGGTGTGCCCAGTGAAAGATACCTCTCTTTCCCAGTTTCCTAGGTGTCTGGCCAGCCTGCTGGGGAGGGGCGGGGCAGGGCGGTATGCAGGCCCAGGTCCTGGGGAGAGGGCAGATAAGGCCCTCAGTGCCCGCCCATCAGCCGGGGCCCTGGCTGAGGCTGTAATTCACTGCCACTGCCTTGTGCTAAATTACCAGTGACGCCATGGACAGGCTAGGATCACGGTGCCCTCTGCCAGGCCACCCACGGCTCTCTGTCTTCATATGCTTTCTGGTGAGTGCCCCAGTCTACAGTGCTGCAAACCCTGTCACCCTTAAACCTTCAGCCTGGGGACTGAAGGAGGAGAAGGCATGTTTCTCTTCGCTATTCTTGGAGTTTTGAGCTGGGGGCACATAGGAAAGGGGTGAGGTGAACCTTTAGATCCTTGGAAGTACTGCTGGTGTCTGGAGATTGCCGGTGGTTCTCAAGGTTATCAGCACAACTTTACTCCTGTGTCCTGGGGACAGGTGACTGGGGCTGTTTCATTCCCAGCATGGGGGAGGGGAACAGTATCTGCTGGGGAATTCCCACCTAAACGTTTTCCTGATAGATTCTTTCCTTTTCCTATCATACTGTAGACTTTATAATTTTGGGGGTACTGTGTTTTCTCATCTGAAATATTTTAAAATGTTAATGTTGGAAGTGAGAATAGAGTAATTCAATGGGGGTGGTGACAGGGGCACAGTAAAAAGCTCCTAGGGGAAGCCTGGGATTCTAGCCCAGCTCTGGGACTTGCATTTGGAGAGGTTCCTCCCATTCTCTAGTCATGATTTCTTCATCTGTCAAACTCTTAACTTTTGGGAACTGTAAATCTCTTTGAATAGTTTTTTGAAAGTTCTGGGTTTGTACTCCAGGAAAATGTATAGATAAATTCAATATTGCATTTGACTTCTGAGTATTTACAGATTCCTTGGAACTACGTGGATTACAGGTTTAGTGCTACTGGCTTATGTGATTAGTGAGGCCCTTTCTGCCTTGTCACAGCCTCTGAAAGGCTATGTACATACCCTCGGACAAAAAAGGAAGAAGGGTTGAATGAAATAGGAAATTATTGAAAGGATACATATAATATTTTATAGAAATGAAATTAGAAAAGGTGTATTGTAAAAGACAGGAATATAAAGAGGTATATAGTAAAGGACATAAATATAAACCTTTATAAGAAAAAGTCTTTTCTTTAAAATTTATGATAAATCTTTTCCCATTATAGTAAATGTTTCCATTACGGAATGTTGTGATGTTTGTTTTCTACCAGTTTCGCATTCATACAACATCACTCTTTAAAATATTAAAGTCTACTTTATAGTCCAAACTGACCTCTTTTGCTTCTTAGACTTAGTTGATGTGATCTGCAAACATTTCTCTAGCATATATTCCATGCGTGGGGTGGTAATATAATAGGAATACAGGGAAGAATGAGAATGAAGACTTTCTGTCCAAAGGGAGAGGCCTGGAAACAACTCTATTTTAGCGTGATCTCTGGATGGTACAACAGAACGAGGTTTAACAGCAGCCTTCTCTCTACCAACTAGATGATGATGACATCTGCTCCCTAGTCATGACAGTCAAAATTGTCTCTAAACATTGCCAGATGTACCCAGAGGAGCTAATCACCCTGAATTGAGAAGCACTGGATTTCAGAAGCTGAAAGGAGCCCCTGCATGCATTCTTAGTCATGCTTACTGCATACGTAAAACTCAGAATGGAAGTCAGGGAGGGGTCTCAGAGGCAAGATGTGGTCTGTCACTGAGTTTCTGAATGTTCTGCCTTGGTGGTTTTCTTTCCTTCTCCCCCACCCCGAGAGAGAAAAAGAGAGAGACAGAGAGAAAGAGAGAGAGAGAGATGGAGAAAATGAGAATTAGTTTTATTTATTTTTTCCATCTGACGTTTGTTTCTGACACTTAATTGTGCTAGAGTTTGAACCCGGATCCTCATGCATGCTAGGCAAGTGATCCAACCACTGAGCCATCCCTCCAGCCCCTGCCTCGGTTTTCTTATTTGTTGGATTAAGAGTTGTCTTAGGTAATACCTGAGGGCCCATCTACCTCTTGATTGGTTTATGATATATGTTCTTATTTTGTTTTGGTGATGGGGATTGAACCCAGGGGTGCTTAACCACTGAGCCACATCTTCAGCCATTTCTATTTTTTATTTTGTGATAGGGTCTCACTGAATTGCTTAGGGCCTTGCTAAGTTGCTAAGGCTGGCCTCAAACTTGCAGTCCCCCTGCCTCAGCCTCCCAAACCACTGGGATTACAGGCATGTGTCACCACACTTAGTTATTTATTTTTGCAGTACTGGGGATTGAACCTGCCTCTGAACTACATCCCCATTCTCCTTCATTCCTTCCTTTTTCTTTTCTTTTAAACAGGATTTCACTAAGTGGCCCAGGCTGGCCTTGAACTTGCAATCCTCTTGTCTCAGCCTCCCAAGTGGCTGGGATTACAGGTGTGCTCCACTGTACCGCACTGAATGCTCCTTTTCTTTAGAGTGGTGCTGGAAGCCTCCTTCAAATCATGTAACTGGACACCATAGAGTGTTCCAGTATATCTAATTCCTTGCTTAAAGCATTGCCAACAGTGGGTGACCCAGAAGCCCTGCTTACTCCACAAGGCTATTTAGTGTTAGTAACAACATTTCACTTGTGTGTTGCTGATTCACTTGAAGAATTTATTGAGAGCTTGCTGTGTGCCAGGAACTGTGGTGGGGAGAGTGGTGAACAAAACACGTCCTTCCTTTATTGAGGTAGTGATTGTAAATTGCTTTTCCTGTCTTGTTTGAACCCCTGGCAGCTCTTGAATTAGGCAGCACAAGTCTTATAATCTCCAGTTTTTAGATGAGGATTATAGAAGGGACAGGAAGACACTCATCAGAGGCCACAGACAGCTAGCAGTACTGGCACTTGTGTTTAAATCCTGTCCTCTAGTACTTCCGTATTTCCCCCCATGGTCTACTTTAGTTGTCATTAAAGAAATAACAGTAAAAGCTTCCTTGAAAAGCATGGTTCTTTTTCCTGCATGGTCTCTGGATTGGTTCAAAGGACTAATACAGTGTGTTGAATTGAAGGCATGGTAGAGACAGTAGGAGGGAATGAAAAAACCAAACCCAAACAGGCCTGTAGTCAAACTGAAGCTAAAGACATAAAAACCTACTCAGGCCCTGCCAAGAAGTAGGAGCCAGGACCCAGGCGATACTGTAAAATGAGGGGGAAGACAGAGGTTCATTTGAGCAAAGCCGGAGCTCTGGCCTGGGAGGCAGGAGAAGCAGCTCTTGTTCAGCCTTTCTAAGTCCCAGCCTGACTCCTTGCAAGTTGCCTCTGCCCTGTTAATGGCTCCATTATATCCATCAAGCAGAAAACCCCAGAATGGAAGGGCTCTCCAGTTCTTTTCATTCCCCCTGCTTTTTAATGTTTTTCATTGAAAATAAAAAGAAAAATGATATCTCAAATGTCTTTTCCTCTCACATGGTCATTGGTGCCTTAGTTCAGGATCTTAATGTGTTTTTCTCGTGTCACTGAAATGGCTAAGTAGGCTGCGCTCTGGTCACTGCACATTCCCAGCCCTTTTGTAACACTATTTGGCTTGGCCATATTATCATTGTTCTACTTCAGAGCCTCTAAAAGCCTATATCCCCTGAATCCAAACTCCCAACTCTGTGGCCTGACTCTTTTCTTTATCATTCTAGCCAGCCTTGCTTGCTCCTGATATACCCCCATGCAAGTCCTGTGCACCTCTTCTCTTATAATCCCATTTATTAAGATGCAACTCGGATGACGTCTTCTCTTCATTCGTCACATATCCCATACCTTATCTTCAGAGCTTTCTTCCAGCTCCGTCGCCTGGAGCCTTCCTGTTGGTTCTCCCAGCACAGTAGCCCAGCTTGCATTGTTTCAGAACTGATCTGTTCGCAAGCCTACCCTTTGCACTAAACTCACTGCACAGCGCCTGGTGCATACACAAATGAATGCAGGTGAAGTTACTCCTTTAAAATAAATAAAAATTAAACCATCAATAGATTTAAGAGTTTGCTGGATGTAGTGGTGCACACCTATAATCCCAGAGACTCAGGAGGCTGAAGCAGGAGGATTAGGAGTTCAAAGCCAGCCTCAACTGCTTAGCCAGATCCTAAGCAACTTAGTGAGACCTATCTCAAAATATAAAAAGGGCTGGGGATGTGGCTCAGTGGTTAAGTGCCTCTATATTCAATCCCTGATACTAAAAAAATAAAAATAATAAAAGATTTTAAGAGTTCATCATTCAGGGCTGGAGTGGTGACTTGGCGGTTGAGGTGCTTGCCTGGCATATGCGAGTACGCTAGTTCAAACCCCAGCACCACATACACAATGAAGTCTCGGAGCACCGAGGGCCACATGAAAGACTAAGTGAAACTGATTCTCTCTCTCTCTCTCTCTCTCTTGCTGTCCCTCTCTCTTTAAAAAAAAAAAAGTTCATATTCATAATGATCCTCACAGCGTGATAGCAGTTCAGCGGATGCCAGTTAATATTTAATATCACCAGCAATAGCAGTGTTGTATAATAAAAAAGGATTTGAAGTCATCTGGACCTGAGTCCAAATCCTGGCTTCACCAATATAAGCTATGTGATTTTGAGAAAGGTTTTTGATTTGTGAGCCTCCATTTTTTTCTCATCCAAAAAATGCAGAGAAAAATATCTGGGTATGAGAACTTTAAGCTCTAAAAGTTCAATGCAGATCTCAGAGGTTTTTATGTAGATGTAGTAAAGGTGAAAAAATGATACAGACTTGGTTCCAGTCTGCTTGGGCTGGGAGTCATTGACCTGTGCTTTTCATTTCTACCATGTAGATCCTGGCGGCTTCTTTTCTGATGTACCCCATGCTCAGGACCCTTAGCCTACAGCTCTACTCAGCCATCACTGGCAGCTACATCTCTGGCTCTCACTCCATCGTCTTTGTGAACTGTCCCAATGAGCAAATCGCCAGAGACATTGCCAGGTATAGTGCAGGGGCCCCAGAAGATCCCAGGAAGCTCCAGAGGGGCCACTTTGGGGGCCCTTCTGTTCTTACAAGCCTGCTTGTCTGATTATGAACTCCAAGCAATCTGCTTGGAGTAATACAAGGAGCGTGGCCAAATAATCCACTCACTGACCCTGCTGCTCGGCCTGAAAATGTTGAGTGGTGCATGAGGGCATAACAGGGATTTGAGGTCCACAGAGAGAGAGAGGTGGTTTGCTCACCGCTTAAAGGTAAGAGCTGTGGAATCCTGTAGGTTTACAATTTAAGTCTCCAAATTATTGGCCCATCGCTCTTTCTTCGTAGAGGTGCTCTCTTCTCTCGTTATAAGTAAGGAGGAGAAGACCATTGTAAGCAGTGGACAGTTTTGTAGAAGCAGCTGTGATGTACTGGAAAGAGCACTGGACTCGGAATTAAGCCAGGGTTTGAATGCTCACTGCCATTGACTATGTGTGTGATCTTGGCCAAGTTGTGTCTCTTCTTCCTTCCCCTCCTTCTCCTTCTCCTCCCCCTCCCACCTCCTTCTCTTGTTGCTGTGCTAGGGATCCGACCAAGGGCCTGGAGCACACTAGGCAAGTACTGTACAGCTGAGCCACATCTGCAGCCCTTCTTGAAGCATCAGGTTTCTAAATGGTACAATGGCTTTATGCCACTTACCTCACAGGGTTGTTTTGAGAATTCAGTGAGATGAAATCTAAACAACACGTACCTCATTAAAAATAGTAGATAATCGAGAAAATGTTTGTTGTATCTAATTTCCCCCTTCTCCCAACAGATGCAGGTTTGAAGAGGGTTAGTGCTCTTGCTTTACAATTCAGCATTCTTTTTAAAATTTTTATTAAGGAGTTGAGTTATTGTACAATCATAAATGTGTAAAAGTAACAATATGATATGCATTTGCTCCTGAGCCAAAGTTAGGCCCACATTACCCACACCCGTCTCTTGATTTCTTCTGTGTTTCACCCCTACAACCAATATAAATGTTTACAGACTGTGAATTTTCCAGAATTAAATGATTGCATAAGTATTATTTGGATTTTTTTTGGGGGGGTGGGTAAAGAGTCTGCTACATTGTTGATTGTTTCCCTAGGACCCCCTGTACTCCCTCCCTCTCTCCTCCCCCTCCCTCGCCTACATATATCTATGTCAGCATTCTTTCTTTTTTTTTTTTTTTAACAGAGAGGGACAGTGAGAGAGAGAGAAAGAGAAAGAGAGAATCAATTTTATTTAGTTTTTTATGTGGTTGTCATTGCTCCAACACTTCATTGTGTATGTGGTGGGGTTCAAACCTGCATCCTCGTGCATGCCAGGCAAGTGCTGTAACCACTGAGCCACCACTCTAGCCCTATGTCAGCATTCTTAAAGTTAATAATAGACTAAAACTTGTCCAAGGTTACAATCACAGTCACAAATGCCCACAGACAGCTGAATGAGTAAAGTGGGCTGGCATGTAACCATGCAGGTCATGATGATAGATGGCAACTGAGGTGCTTCCTGGGCATCAGGAGGAAAGAGCAATGGAACTGTGTTGCCCCGAGAAGCAAAGCGTATTTCATGCCTTGAGGAAGTAGCTGCGGCTCTGGTTTAGCAAAGTGTGACCTGTGGAACCGCAAGTGCAATGTTGGGAGATTCACTTTTTTCTTTTCTGTTTTTTAGTTAGAAGCTAGATAATCTGTATTGTTTTGGATGTAAAATATTCTGATATTAAATATTGGTAACAGAGTCAAGATATTTTTAAATGCCATGAGGACCAATCCATGTATCTGGGCTGAGAGCCACTAGCCTGTGACCTCTGCAATCCTAGGTGCCCTTGCAGCAGCTCTGCACATCTCTTCTGCTTCCTAGGGCTTGAGCTCCCTGTGCGTGGATCTGCTGATCTTGAGTATTTGTGTGCCTGTTTTAAAATCGAATTTAGTCAGCCTACCCCCTCCTCTCTCTCTCTCTCTCTCTTTTTAAAGAGAGAGGGACAGAGAGAGAGAGAGAGAGAGAGAGGAGGATCAATCTCATTTAGTTTTTCATGTGGCTTTCATTGTTCCAAGATTTCATTGTGTACGTGGTGCTGGAGTTTGAACTCACGTACTGGTGCTTGCCAAGCAAGTTCTATAACTGCTGAGCCACCGCTCCAGCCCTCCACCTCTCGTTTTTAATGCTATAAGAACTTTTTGTAGGAAAACACTCCATAGTTGTATATCTTTTACATAAAGACAGAGAGCTGTGATCAGTCGCCGAGGAGTTCATATTCCAAAGAAATGGGAAAGGGCTTCTTAGGCAATATGATTATTTTTCAAGGGTGAGTAACTCACTCTTTGTGTTTGCTTGACACTTGGAGAACCAATGAAATGTAATTTTTCAGTGGGTGATTTGAGTGAGCAAGACTCACAGCATTTGCTTGAACAAGTTTGTTCAATGGGTCTCTTCTTACAGTTGGAATTTTTCTAAGGGAGTGACAATGGTGATAATGTCACATAATATGGAGCCTTAAATAGAATACTCATCAGCTTGGGACTCAGGGGAAGAGAGAAGAGGTCAGTTCTCTTAGCAACAGCTGAGCAGGGATCAGTGAGCAGGGCTCAGATAAGGTTTGTTTGGCTGAGTCCAGGCACTTCATAGAACAGAAATGAGGTTCCCCTGGTTTTCTTTTAAACCCCCCCCCAAAAAAAAAGAAAGATGGAAAGATCCAGTATTTCCCAGAACAGTGTGTGCTCACTTTCTTTCTTTCATTCTTACTTTCTTTCTTTTGCTTTCACTTGGAGTTGTATTAGCTTTGTGTAGTCACATGGGTATCTACAGCTCAGAAACACCAACTATCAGCTAGATGCATCTCTGATAGTTCAAAGCAGAAGCAGCTGAAAACCACTCACCAAACCGGTCCTATTGTATAGCAGGACAGTCAAGTTGACCGGAAGAAGTGCCTGTCTCAGATTAGGTGCTAATGCCTTACTTAAGGTCACATAGCCATCTTACTGGCAGGGCTGGAAATGGAATACAGATCCTCTTTAGGTCCAATTTTAATTACTTCCCAGACCCCAGGGAGATGAAGCCTCTCCTTAAAACTGCCTTCCCATGGATGCTTCCCTATTTCTCACCCAGAAAAGGACTTAGGAACAGCTCTGTCTTTAGAGGTTCTGTGAATGGTTTTTATGGAATATCCTGGTTTGAGGAGGGAAGTGATGAAGTGATGTTTCAGTCTGTTTTCTGTTCCTAAAACTAAATACCATAGGTTGGGTCTTTTAAACAATAAAGGTTTATCTAGATTATGGTTCTGGAGGCTAGGAAGTCTTAAGAGCATGGTGCTGGCATCTAGGGAGGGCCTTCTTCCTGCCTTATAATATGGCAGAGAACATCACATGATGATACAGAGGGAATGTGCTAGTTGGTCCCTCTTCCTTTTCTTATAATGCCACCTATGCCCCCATGGTGGTATCAGCTTCATGAGCTTATATAATCCTAATCACTTTCTAAAAGCCCCACCTCCAAATCTATTAACACTATTTAAGGATTAGTTTTCTAGCACTTGAATTCTGGGGATATACTCAAATTATAACGTTCTGCCTCTGATAACCCCAATATTCATGTCCGTCTCACATACAAAATACAGTATTTCAATTTCAGTAAATCCCCAAATTTTAACTGGTTCCAGAACCAACACAAAAGTCCAAAGTACATTTTCTCATCTAGATCAGATTTGGTTAAGATTCAAAGCATGTCCGAGGCAGATTTCCTCTAGCTGTAGCTTGAGACATCAAAGAAGCTACGTCCTTCTAAAGCATAGTGGTGAAACAGGCATAACACAGACATTTCCATTCCAAACAGAAGAAAGAGGCAAGAAGTAAGGAGTCACCGGCTCTGTGTAAGTCCAAAATCCAACAGGATGAACAGCATTAGACCCAAAAGCTCCAGAATTATCTTCCTTGATTCTATGTTTCCCTTCCTGGATACACTGGTTATGCTCCCAAGGCCTTATGCAGCCCAGTCTCCACTTCAGCCCAGCCTCAGCTCACTTCCACAAGCTGATAGCTCTACAGTTGCACGCTGTAGCTCTGCAGTTCTGGATCTCTGTGGCATCTAGTCCCTGTGGCTCTAGTAAGCATTGCCTTAACGAGACCTTGTAGCAGCTCCCACCCCACATTTCTACTTCACTAATCAATTCCCAAGGGCCCCACATACAGATACCATCAAATTTCCAACACATGAATTCTGGGGACCAAACCAAAGCAGGGGAGGGATATCCTAAATGATTTGTCTACTTGGACTCAGATTTCCAGGGTAATTTCCAATAACCCAAGAACTCCTATTCCCATCCTTTCTCTTTGGACGATGGGACTTGTCCCAATGACTGCCACCTTCTCTTTACTTTAGGGCCATACTAGATAAGAAGCTGGCTGCCTCTGTGAACATCCTGCCCAGGACATCTTCTCTGTGAGTTTTGCTGTGGCCAGTGAAGGGGAATTAGGAGTGTTGGGGTCAGGTCCTGGTTGGTAGAAAGAACACCAAACTAATGGGGAATTACCAAAGAATAACTCAAAGGCATTAAATAGGTAGTTCACAGTTGACTTGTATTCAGAGGGGATCAATCAGTTGGTTTATCATCCAAGGAAAACAAAAATATGCTGTGTATAGAGAACAGAGGAAAAAGTGATGTCATCCCCTTAATTGCTCACGTCATCTATAGCAATGGCTCCCAGATTTGGCTATAATTTCCATCTCTGAGCTCCAGCCTCAATCTATTCATTTACCCAAGGGTGGGGACCAGGTCTCTGAATCTTTAAAAAGTTGTTCAGGGTCTAGGGAGGTAGCTCAGTAGTACAGCATTTACCTAGCATGCACACGTCCTTGGGGTCCTTGGGTTCAATCCCAAGCACACACTAAAAAAAAAAAAAAAAGTTGTACAGGCGATTCACTATTCATCCAGTCTGAAAATGAGTGGTTTGTAACTAGAATAGAATATCAGTTTAGCATTTTCTTCATGTGTCCATACAAGTAATTGATCTTTTTATCATTGCTCTGTGACAGAGCAGGGCCCGTGGCCTAGGTCATCTTAGATTTGCCCTGGACCATTGTAGATCTCAGGCTAAATTACTCCTTTTCCCCATGACGCTATTCTTCTACTCTCTTCTGAACATTGTCACTGATTTTATTTTTAACTTCTAAAAATTTCCATATCTCTCAAGGCTTACTTCTCCCCTGAAGCCTTCAGAGTTTTTTCATTCATACATTCGTGAGCACTCAACTTTGAAAGTCAGTGGTCATAGCAACTCCAGTCAAAGGGTGGAGAATGGCCTGGAAGCCATGAATATAGGATGAACATTGAAAGAATTAGAAATGAACTTGGAGGAGAGAAAATACAGGAGTTTCTGTGGGCTGTCCTGGGGTGGTTCTTCATGTAGCCAGCTGGGGAAAACAATGAGGTGGCAGATGTCCACATATCTCAAATAGAAACATTTCTAGCTGGGTGTAGCTCAGTGGTAGAGGACTAGCGTAGCATGCCTGAGGCCCTGGGTTTGATCCCTGGTACTGCATTTAGGAAGAAAAAGAAAAATACCATCTCAAATGGAAGTGTTTCAGTTAGATAAACTTCTTCAATAGATGGTGAACCTACTACCTCCAGGAATGTTCTGGAAAATGGTAGATGTCCAATCATTAGAATGATTGGACTAGATGACATGTGGGGTCTGACCAATTCTAGGCTTCTTGATAAGGACTTGGAAAGGTTTTAAAGTTTCCTTCTCAGTAAATTACCTGTTCTGGTTAGGTTTGACATTTATTCCACTGGGCTTCTCTTGTGAGCATCACAATTTATTTTTGTTCTCTTCTCCAGGTACTTTTGGAAGGGAGAAATAGAAGAATCCACTGAGGTCTTATTGGTGAGTGAGGATAGGAGCAGAGGAGGTTCCACTGAAAATTAGTAAAACTCAATTGATTGAAGTTCTTGCCCACCTCAGCCTGTAACACGGCCTTGTGACCTGGGAGGAATGCTAACGACTAAATGACCAGATGAATGAGCAGGGCAGAGCTGGGGCTCAGATGCTAAAATAGTGGTTATTGTTTTCTTCTTTTACAGTTAATAAAGACAAAGACTTCTAAGGTCCTCATGCTGTACAGCTTTATCAGGTAAGGCTAGCATCTCTTCTCACTGATTTACCACAGGACAGCCAGGCACATTCTCGGAACCAAGTGAATGAGTCAGAAGCAGGAGACCTGGAGCCTAGCCACCAACCTCTCATAAGACTCTGAGCAAGTCCCTGTCCCTTTCTGAGCCATAGATTCTCCATCTATAAAACAGGGAATTAGAATGAGATATTTTAGACTAGTCCATCTCAAAATATTGGTCTCAAAATGTTGCACACTTTTAAAAGTTATTTAGACCAAAAAGAGCTTTGTGGTGGATTAATCAAAGTTACCTGTTTTAAGCATTAAAGCTGAGCAATTGTAAAAATATTTTAGGTTATTAAAAATAACAGTAATAGGGGCTAGAGTGGTGGCTAGGTGGTTATGGTGCTTGCCTGGCATGTGCAAGTACACAGGTTCAAATCCCAGCACCACATACACAACTAAGTGTTAGAGCAACAAAAGCCATGTGAAAAACTCAATAAAAATCGATTGTCTCTCTCTCTCTGTCTCTCTCTCTCTCTTTCTCACTGTCCTTCTCTCTTTAAGAAAATTTAAAAAAATAAAAAATAACAGTAATAGGGCTAGAGTGGTGGCTGGGTGGTTAAAGCACTTGCGTGGCATGTACAAGGACCAGGTTTCGAACCCCAGCACCACATACACAATGGTTGAAGAAACAAGAACCAGATGAATAAATAAAATTGATTCTCCTTCTCTCTCTCTCTTCCTCCCTCTCTCTCCCCACCTTCTATCTTTAAAAAAAAACAGTAATAAAACAATCTGTATTAACAAAAATAATGCTATTTACTTATTTATTATAATGCTGGGGATTAAACCCAGAGTCTCCGGCATGATAGGCAAGCTCTACCATTGAGTTATACGCCCAGCCCTGTACATGCATTACTTTTTAAAGAGCGAGAGAGACAGTAAATTTTATTTATTTTTCCATCAGGCCTTTGTTTCTCTGACACTTTCTTGTATATATGGTGCTGGGGTTCAAACCTGGTTCCTCATGCATGCCAGGCAAGCACTCCAACTGCTGAGCCACTGCCCCACCCTATACATGCATTTTTTATTTATTTATTTTTTTAAAGAGAGAATCAATTGTATTTAGTTTTTCATTTGGCTTTCATTGCTCTGACACTTCATTTTGTACATGGTGCTGGGGTTTGAACCTGTGTTTTTGTGCATGCCAAGCAAGCACTCCAATTGCTGAGCCACCACTCCAGCCCCTATACATTTCATTTTTATAGAAAGTAATATTTTTTAAAAAAGAACTGAATGGGAAAATGACATCATTTTACATTATTGCAAAAAAAAAAAAAACTGGCTTAATAAAACAGCTGGATCTCCTCAGAAGCACCTTAAGTATTGGGGCAATGTTAAGTTTATGGTAATAAATTCAAGTTTTTCAAAATTCTAATTTTTGCTTCAAAAACATGAATTTTATTACTGGCAATAAATGATATAATAATAAATAGTCTTCATTTGAGCATTGGGCTCATTTTGTTTCTATATGAGAAAATGTCTACCTAATACTCAAGACTGAGTTATTTTTATCTGTAAAAAATGACAAATTACAGTCACTCAGACTTGAAAGTAAAAATGTTGTTTTGCCAAAAAAAATGTCTAGTTTACCTTGTGACTCAGATATTTAAGTTTTTGACAACTGTTGAACCTAGATAAACAATAGAAGTGCCTTATGTGTACTTCCCATTTTGCCATACAGAATATTAAAAAAGACATATACTCAAGGGTCAAATGTAATAAAAAATAGTAATTTTTACCATTTCAATGATATTAAAGAAAATGACTTTTAAAAAATGTAAGTGTGAAGAATGCAATGATAGCAAATATGGTTTAATGCCACTGTCTTGATACATGCAAGCATGCAGGTAATTTTACCCATTGTTGCTTTTGCAAAATCATTGTAATTATTGACACAGTAAAAAGATAAAGGGCAAATTAGCATTATTATGATAATAGTTTTGACTTTTTGGGCCCCCTGGAAGAGTCTTGGAGATCCCCAGAGGTCTGCTATAAACCCGTATCATTCAAAGTGTTAGTTTTGAAATTGGGATCACTGGACACTTGATAGGAATGCAGAAGCTCAAGCTCATCCTAGACTGACTGACTCAGATTACATTGCAGTGAGATTTCCCAGGGATGCCCATGATCTAAACCAGTGATTCTCAAAGCTGTCTAGGTATTAGATTATTTGGAGGCATTTTCAAAACACCAATTTAAATTTGTCTATGATGGGGACCACAAATGGTATTATTACTGTTGTTGTTATTATTGTTATTTTTGAGACAGGGTCTTGCTATGTTGCCCTAGCTGGTGTTGAACTCTAGACTCAAGTGATCCTCCTGGCTCAGCTGGTACTACAGGCGCATGCTACTGTACCCAGCAATTATAGTATTCTTTTTTATTTTTTAATTTTTTGGTACCGGGGATTGAACCCAGAGGAACTTTACCACTGAGCCACTAGCCTTTTTTATGTTTTTATTTTGAGACAGTGTCTTGCTAAGTTGCTTAGGGCCTAAGTTGATGAGGCTGGCTTTGAACTTGAATCCTCCTGCCTCAGCCTTTGGAGTCATTAGGATTACAGGCAGCACCACCACTCCTGTCAAGTATGGTATTCTTTTTTTTTTTTTTTTCAGGGCTGAGCTCATGGCCGTGAGCATGCTAGGCACACACTCTGCCACTGAGCTAAATCCCCAACCCCAAGTATGGTATTCTTAAAAAGCACCCCAGGTTGACTTTAATGTGCAGCCAGGGATGTGAATCAGCACCTATCAGGTTGATAAAATTGTTTCCCTTCACTTCTTAGAGAACTAGAATTCTGTAACCATATAGCTATGGCTGAGTCTCAAATGTAACTATATGAGAAGGCCCTCATGTCACCTCAACAGAGCTGAGGGAATGAGACCTCTTTGGTAGAACCTGCACTGTCAAGGAATTACAACTTAACTTGTGAGGGGAAGCTTCAGGGTTAAGAAGGAGAACTCCAGAGCTTGACCTGCTATGTTGATATGTGGCTTCCCACTGGCTAGTTGTACCATAAGTACATGCAAAATACCAGTACTTTCGGTGGCTCAGTTGTCCTGTCTATGAAATAGGGATCATACTGCTGAGTTTGTGTATTGGAATTTTTATGTGAAGTATACTATGGAATCATCATCAGCTCTTACTACTAAAGTGTTTTTTAAAAATATCTAATTCTTTGACTTCTATATGTTTGCTTATAAAAACATTGTCCAAATGTCCATGAAATAATTCAACAATATTCATTATTCTCAGGCACTGGATAAAATTACCCAACTTACACCATACATTTAAGCACCTGTGCCCACGTTGCAATTGGCTAATCATGTTATCTCGTGAGAACTTCAAATTGTTTCATTCAACAGAAAGGAAGCAGAGAATTATCATCCTGTTTGACACACGGAAAACTGAACCCCAAATTCTCGTTTCTTTAGACTGAAAAGTGAAGAGAACTTGTATTGTATGTCAAGAGCCAGGTGAAAGAAACAGGAGAAAAGGGAGGGGTTTCTGCGGCCCAGAGGTCAATGAAGATCCCTTGCAAAAGGCCAGTGGTTGAGTTGGTCCTTAAGGGAGAGAAAGGCTTTTGGTTGATCAGCAGGAGCAGGAAGAACTTTCCAAGTAGGGAAGAATACAGAGGTATTATGGGAGGCAAGGCAGGGGAGGCACAGTGATGTGTATAGGAGAGTGACAAAAACAGTAGGTAACATTTAATAGAATGTATGCAATGTCAGTTGATGCACAAGGCAAATGCTTTCTACACTTTGCCTTATTTGGTCCTCAGCAATCTAATCATATAGGTTTTATTTTTATCCCCTCTTTTTAAGGAACCTTTAGAGAAATTAAATTACTTGTCCATAATCTTTACAGCAAGTAAGGACAAATTTAGAATTTGAACCCATGTCTGTGAGACTCTAAAGCTACCTGGCCCAACTTACCACCTTGTTGACAGCTAGGAAACATGGGCTCAGGAATGGTGGGCTATGGCTCTGGACAGGTGCTCCAGCAGATTTCAGAGGTCTTCTGGGGGCTGGCTAGTTGGATTTTATTACATGGGTTGATTCTAATCATAGTCATTCACAGTACACTGCTTTGTTTCCAAAGGTTGGTGCATCCTTTTGAAATTCCAGAGGTCTTCAGTCTTCCCATGGACCACGGAGAAGTCCACTACTTAAGGTGGCTTGAGGAGGGCATGGAGGAGGCCTGAATAGGGTGCTTCTTGTGCATGCTGCTGACTGCCTCTAGCCCTTAGCAGCTGAACTCTGGGTAAGAACAGGCCTCTTTCTACCTCCCAGCATCCATGAATTCTATGTTCTCTCAGCACAGAGGGGCAACTAATCTGTACAGGCTGAAAAGTTCAAGACTGCTAAGGCCAGAGGAGAAGGCTGCTGGATCACCCTATACCAGCAAAAACCCAGTGGACTTTGTCTTGAAGTACTCCTTGCTTAAAGGTGGCCAGACGGTGGGAGGGTAAGGATGGTTCTGTGTAGAGGCCAAAGGTGAGGCCTGTTGTCTTTGGTCACTGGGCTGGCCTTGAATGCCTAGGCTGACCTTGAGTGCTTAGGGTATAATTGTGCCCTGCCTCTCCTGGGAAAGAATGGACCCAATGATCTTGTTCACCTGGAAGTGTACACCTTATTCTAGAGGGTCTGGAAAGTTCTCTATTCAAAAGAATGAATTGTAATGGTGGAATTTAGGGATCAGCAGGATTGTTGCTCCCAGTTAAAGAGGCTTTTGTTGCTTCAGAGTCTTGAAGAAGTGAGACTGGGAATGAGCTGCTTGAGCATGCATGTGACTGGGGGAATACTAAGGTTTAAATACAGCCTTCTGGGTCAATAGTAAATTTTGACTCTTTCCTAGCCTGACTGTGACAGACATAAGAAGGTTCTGGTGCCTTGCTCAGTGAAGAGATTCTGTTTTAGTCAGCTTTTTCATCACTGCAACCAAAAGACCTGGCAAGAATAATTTTAGAGGAGGAAAAGTTTATTTGGCTCTCACAATTTCAGAGGTCTCAGTCTATCCCTTGCTCTGGACCTAAGGTGAGGAGACATCGAGGCAGCTTGGGATATGGCACCATGTAAGCAGAGAGATTCTCAATCACCAGGGACAAAAACATAAACCCCAAAGGCATGCCCCCCTATGACCCACCTCCTGCAACCACACCCTAGCTACCTGTTGTCACCAGTTAACATATTCAAGTAGAATGACATACTGATTAGGTTAAGGCTCTCATAACCCAATCATCTAACCTCTAAACTTTCTTGGATTGTCTCACACATGAGCCTTCGGGGTACGCCTATCTAAACCATGACAGGTTCTGAGTATAGAAACGGAACCCTGGGAACCATTAGACCAGTGTTTTTCAGATTTGCTATACAGAGCCCCAGGGAGTTGACAGACAGTATCCAGTGATTTCCTGGGTGGGATAAGGGCATGAGACCCCCCTCCCCTCTAAACCCATACCCCTATCAATGCAACTGTACTTTTACTTTTAGGTATTAAGCTTCCTTGTAACATTTGGGGTCTTTGAGTTTTCCTTATTGAAAAATTTTAAACCACTGCTCTAATAAACCAGTCTCCATTTTATAGATTACTCAAGAAAACTTAACTGCATGAAGATCCAGAAAGGGGTTGGTGTGTTGAGTTCCACACAGTACAGCCATGGCTGCTCAGCTGTGTCTGGGACTCTCTTATACCTTTTCCATGGGTTTCTGGTAAAAGAGGCAGAGAATTCTGAACCCCAAATGGTGAGCTCCAGAAAGACTTGGCCCAGGTCTACTCCACAAATCTGTCACAAAGTAGCTCCATTCTGAGGGAACACGGGTGGTTTGGGGGGGACTGTCAGAGGTGGTAGCCTGGTCTCTCCTAGACGGAGGGTCTTAGCTGGGTAGTTCCAGTTTTGATACCTGCTGTACTTTTCCTACCTTAGAGACCCCCAAATATCAAATGAGGGAGCATCCTGAGGGCCCAGCTGTGAAGACCCTGTAGGGACTGCAGACTGAGGCTGTTACCAGTCTGCCCAAAGTTCTTTTGCTCTTTCAAGCTAGAAATCATGATGAGGCAAGCACTGCCATCCAAACAGGTTTTATTGGGGCTTATGCTCAAGCACAAGAACACTACATGTGCAACAGGGTTCCCAGAATGGCACTCTGTGGAAGTGAGGGGTTCAGTTAATGTAGTCTAAGGCAGCTTGTATGGGTGCACTGGTGGGTACTGCACATAACTCATGACCTCGGTACACATCTTATCTGTTTTCTGCTTCTAGCATTGAGATCTGCACTTGGTGTGGCCATCTGCTCCTCTGCATTGGGGCTCATTTGCTCTTGGCTCGCAAAAGTGGCTGAGGTGCTCACAGGTGCTACCTTGTGGAGGCTGTAGGAAAGTCTCTTAGAAAGCTTGGAGGGAATTTGGTGACTTTTAGGTCTATCTGCAAAAACAACTCATGCCTAAGAAACGCACAGGAAAGCATAGAAAAACAGAACAAAACCCTTTGGGGAGGGTTGGCCCCTCCTATTCTAGCTCACTTCCGCAGGTCCAAAGGATACCAGGGGAATCTGGGGGGCTACCTGAAAAGAAAAACAGAGCCAATGGTGATGTTTCTTGATTTTCTTTTTAAATAGCAACTCAGTTTTTGATACTTAGGCAAATCTTGTGTAAAGTAAACCCTATTTTAGAATGGACTGCCTCTATTGCTTTCAGGATCAAGTCCAGTTTCTAGGTCTGCCTCTCGTGGCCCTTCATAATCTCACCTCTGTGCACCCTTTCCATCATCACCCTCAATCCTTCCTCTCCCACTCTGGCAAACAGATGGCTCAGTGTGCAGTCAGTGTCATTCCTATGTTCATGCCATCCCCTCTGCCTGAGTGCCCTTCTGCCTAAATGTCTGAGACACATGACTGCTCCTTTGGAAGACATGACAGCCTCCCCAGCTGGAAGGACTCTCTCCTGCCTTGGTGTTCCCCTTATGTTTCTGCATCACAGTTGGCCTCGTATTGCTAGACGGTGAGCTGCTTGAAGTCAGGGACACGACTGAATCTACTTGACCTCTTACACAGGGTTTGGCAAATATTTCTGAAACTGATGTTTCAAGGATTTAAATGAACAAAGCTTTCTCTACAGTATGTAGTCACCATTAAGTTGTGAAATTGACAAAAGCCAACGTTTTCCTAAAACTTCGTCAAGTGGGACTAATTCCACAGATTTTTCTATCGGTGGCCTTCACAGGATCATTTTTTTTATACGTTATTCTTGGTGGCCTGCCTTTACCTCAGTGTCAGAGTTGACTGTTGTAGGACATGGGAGGCAAGTGGGACATTTACTAAACAGCAGCTCTGCCTGCCACATACTGTCCTAGATTCTAAACATTATTATTATTATCAGATATTTTAAATTTTCCTTATTTGTTGACCTCATTTTGGAGATGAAATCTGAGATCAGACACAGAGCTCAGATGTGAACCCAATTACTGGTCCTAAACCTAATGCTCTTATAGCCTTTCATTCAAAGAGGTGGGACAGATCCCTTTGAAGGTCACAGGCTCAGAGAAACTACTGAGGTAAGCTTTAAAGGAAGAGTTGTTATTTTTGTTTAGTACTGAGGATTGAACCCAGGGACGCCCTACCACTGAGCTACACATGCAGTTCTTTTTTTTAAGAGAGGGAGAGAGAAAGAGAGAATCAATTTTATTTAGTTTTTTCATGTGGCTTTTGTTGCTCCAACACTTGGTTGTGTATGTGGTGCTGGAGTTCAAACCTGGATCCTCACACATGCCAGGCAAGCACTGTAACCACTGAGCTACTGCTCCAGCCCCACCCAGTTCTTTTTGAGACAGAGTCTCACTAAGTTGCTGAGGCTGGCCTTGAACTTGGGATCCTCCTGCCTCAGCCTTCCACCTCCTTGTAAGTTGCTAGCTGGGATCACAGGCATGTGTCATTGTGCCTGGCAGAGTTGAGTTCTTTTTTTTTTTTTTTTTAATAAAAACAGGGAGAGAAAGTATCAGTTTTAATTTTATTTAGTTTTTCATCTGGTTTTTCTTGCTCTGACACTTCCTTGTGTATGTGGTGCTAGGGTTTGAACTCAGGTCCTCATGCATGCCAGGCAAGTGTGATACCACTGCTCTGGCCCTCAGAGTTGAGTTCTTAAAACACTGAAGCCAGTTGGTCTGACACTCACACATATATTGCTCTGTGTACTCCTCACCACAGATCTGGAGGCTGGTGACCCATTCCACATATTAAGGAATAGATTAGAGGAGTTCAGTGATGTTCAGGGTCAGTGTAACTCCAGCCTACATGGTGTGGCTGTCATCCCACATCACCCTTTCAGACCATGCTGTCAACAGGAGGGCTGAGTCCCAGACAAGTGTCTCCACACAGGAACGCCTTTCTGGAATTTCTTAGATAACAATTTTCTTTTCTTTCTTTTTTTCTTTTTTTTTGATCCAGAATCCCTAGAAAAATCAGTTGAGGAGAGCAGAGAAAGTATCATAATTATCCTATGCCTACTAAAGCTTATTAGTATGGAAACATTACTGATTTGAAAGAATCTACCTTTATCAAGCACAAAAACAAGAGCAGGAAACACTAGCATGCTCAGTTGAAGAGAACGGAGACATGAGCTTGTGAGAGAGAAACAGTCACCATCAAGTTAAGTCGGTCTTGCTTTTGGTTGTTGCTATGTCAGAAGTGTGTGTGTGTGTGTCTGGCCCCATCTACTGCTATCAGGGAGCTCTTCTTGTAAATAAAATGATTTTATACATGTAATATACTTTATACAAATCCTGTGTGTGGTGCTCCAAAAAATAAACTTTACATGGGAAACAAATTCTTAAGTTGGTTATTTGGACACATGATTGATTTTATGTTACATGCTTTCTGGGATATTCAAATGTTACATTATTTGGATACTATCTAACATGTTTTGGCATTTTCCAGTCTTTTAATTTTCCCAACAAGCTATTCCTTTGTAAATACTACTAAACTTAATAGACCTATTAAAAATGTTTTGTAAGATACCTAGAAAACCAATAAGAGTGAGAAGAGTAAAGTATTTTTAAAATATTGTGGGGTTTCGAATTTCTGGGAATTCCAATTTCTCATTTCTAAACTCCAAAGTCTAGACCACAGAGAAGCAGGCATCCACCAGCCAGGGAGGCCCACAGGTCTTGGGTGTCAGAGGAGCTGCTCTCAAAATAAACTGCCCCTCCCCTGGCTCCCATCCTGATCTTATTCCCAGGGCAGCTAACAGGTGGAAGCTAAGGGAGCAGTGATGAGACGTAAGGGCAGGAGCAGTTACTACAGCGGAGCAAGCCCCTCACTCAGGGTTAGCATGGCACACTTCATCCGGGAACTGCAGAATGCAGGCGGACTCACGGCTGTCATCTCCCTGTAGCCTCCTGACCCTTTCACAACTATTTTTCTCTCTCCAAATGGCACTAAGTGTAGAAGTTTGTTTTGAAATAATGTTGTCATATATGTGAAGGGTCCCTCCCAACCTTGGGGAGCCAGGCGCTGCAGCAATTATTGCTGGCATTTGAAGAGTGAAAATGGAAGCAAAGGAGTCCAACCGAAGTGCTATTGATTAAAACCATCCAAGCTGGGGTCTAGAACTCAGTTCAGTTTCTAAACTGTGTGTCTGCGTGTACGGAACAGTCTACAGTGCCTACACTTGCATTTTAATAAGTTCCATTTCTGAGTTCCTTTCCTATCTTTTATCTGTAGCCCTCAGCTAGATTTTTACCCTTGTGGGTCTGATACTCAGTAAAAAAAAGGTCCTACATTCTCCCTGGCAGTAAAGGTAGGGACGCTGCTAAGAGAATGTTGGCAGGAGTGGCAGGAGCGGCAAGGTGGCCACAGGATGGGGTGCCACCATCCTCCTCAGCCTAAGCTGCAGGAAGCCAGCTGCAGAAGTGAGAATCAGTTCCTTCTGTTCAACAGCTGATAATTCACCACCCAGAAGAGAGGATTCTCAAAGGGAGCTTTTATATTGTAAACCAGACACATTACTTATAACTTTAATATAACAAATGTTATTAAAAGCAGCAATTCAAAACCATGTATCTCTTAGAAGGTGCACAGGGTTATAAGGTGAGTTGGCAGTAATGCAGCTATTATCCCATACGAATGAAAAGTTGGGGTGGGGAGTCGGGTGGCCTTGGTGGGCCGCGTGCTGTCTTCCCTGTGGGAAAGGCACCCCCTTCCCACTTTCCCCCCTTCAGCCCAGAGCCTATCCCAGCCCAAGTGGCTTGCGCAGATGAACTAACAGGCTGGCTCTCCTGGAACCTGGAAGGCAGAACTAGGAGGTTGCTGTGCTTGCTGAGGCCAGCAGGAAGCCACAGTCTGGATCCCAGGTTCCACACCCCTACTGGGCTGGGGCTGGCTTCCCAACTCCCCTTCCATCTGGCACCAGTTGGGTGCTCAGTGGCAGCAGCTGTGGGGCTGAGAACTGGGCCCTGAAGGGGAAGGAGAGGGGAATGGCCAGGCTACACACTGGGACTGAGGCCAGGTCCCTTTGAAAGGCACTGCAGGAGCTGAGGGTTAAGGCAGGGGCCATCTAGCCTACCCCAGGGCCTCCCCCCCTCCCAATGCTCACGGCAGGGAGGGGTGGGGCCTGGTCATGCAAACCCCAGCTTCTCAGGCCTGCTGTCCCACTGCTCAATCAGTTCTTCCCACCTTCGCCTTCCAGCTGATGGCTGCAAAAACCCAGCCAAGCCAGAGGCCACAGCAGCAGCTGGCAAGGCTGGTCCCAACCTGGTGCCCACCCACCTCGATCAAGGCACTTCCCATTTTCCAGTCAAGTGAGTCAGTTTCTCACATCTCTGGAAGCAGCAAAAATGAGGGGCCCTAACCCCCTCCCAATTTTGGTTTCCCTCCAGATGGGGCTGAAGTCTGAATGTCTAAGAATTCTATTTAAGGCCTAAATGAAAAACTTCCTTTTGAAGGACTTAATGACACAGGCCCTTGAAAAAATCCCATCCTGACTCCAGAAGTGATGATGGATTTCAGGGCTGGGTATCTGGAGGACAGTAGGAGCCCTCTGTGCTTCCCCACGGGGCCAGAGCTAGACCCTAGGCTGAGGAAGCGGCTGGAGCAGGCCTTTCACATTCACTTGTAGCAAGTGCCCCTGGAAGAGGGCCCCAGGACAGGAGCCAGGCTGTCCAGAGGGGCCCCATGGCTGTGTGGATGAATGGTGGTGTGGTGCGTGGAGCCGTGTGTGCCTGGAGGGGAAAAGCGCACACGTGGATGGAAGCTTCTTAGCCAGGGCATGCATGTGGTTTGGTTGTGTGGTGGATATGGGATGGTGCCTGGCGCAGCTTCTCTTCCCACCACTCCTTCCCAGTCCCTGGTTTTCATGGATGTCTCCAATCCAGGAAGGCCAGGCCCAGTTCTGTGGCAACTAAGGGAGTGGAAGTCTGGGACAGGCAAACTTCCTGGACCTCCAGGGCTGAGGCCAGCAGCCTTCATCAGCCTTAAAAAAGGGAGTCTCTGCCTTCTGCAGCAGAGGGCCGATTCTTAGCTCACCAGGTCCTGGGTCCCTGCATCTCTGCCACATGGGCTTTCTGGAGGCTGCCTACACCACCACCTTTCCAGGGGTAGGGAGGAGTGGCAGGAAAGGGTGGGAGAGAACCTCCACCTTCACCCCTCCTCCCTCAGGGAGGTGTACAGGATATCCAGTGGAGGGACAGGTGTGCACATGGAGGATGTGTAAACACACCCAAAAGGTGAGAGGTGAAGGGACAAAGAAACATGGAAAAAGAGAACGATTTGGCCCTCAGGAGTTAAGAATCCTAGAGCCAGGGGAAGCAAACTCAGGAGTGACCAGCATACAGTCTGAGGGGTATGGAGTGTAAAGACACTAAAAAAGACCCAGTGGGACCTCAGAGGGATAGTGGACCAAGAGAGCAGAGCTGGCCTGGCGGCAGTGCAGGCCTCAGTTGCAGCCCAGTGGGCAGCTGGACAGGACCTCTGCCATGTACTTGCCACCATGTGCTGCTTTCCTCCCCGACCCAGCCTGGAGAAAGCAGGGGACCCTATGGCTTCTGCTGTCCCTCCTTTGGTTTTCAGGGCTCCTGGCAGCCCCCAAGGGGTAGTCAGTAAGGGGTGGTGCCTTCCCATTCCACCAGGTACTGAACCTTGCCCTCTGGCGTGACCCTCCGAGCCAAGACCTGGTACTTCTCCCCACAGGCCAACCGTCCTGCTGCGCCAAAGTAGTTGGTGATAGATGACTTGAGGTGTGACAAGGACGAGTCGTCTTCACTGATGCTCTCAAAGGTGTGGCTGTCAATGCCTTCGTCTGGCCGCTCAGGACCCAAAGTCCCCTCCGCACTGCTGTCCGAGGGGCAGCATCCACCTAGCTCAGCTGCCCGCCGCTTTGCCCGCAGCGGCATGTATGCTTTGGCTGCCAGCTTCCTTTTGCGGCTGCCTACTGTCCGTCTACACCAGGAGGGGGAGAGGGAAGATGATCTAAGTGGGATGGGTCCACTATAACCAACCCCTCGCCCCAGCAGTCTGCTAGGTGCTAGGCACCATGCCAGGCCCTGGGCATGGCATCTCCCTCAGGTCCTTGCAATAACTCCAGAAGAAGCGAAACTGAGGCAAGGGAAGAAGCAGCCAGCTGGGGAGGGGAAGACCAGGGGTCAACTCTAAAGCACAGGCTCTTGGAGTGCCGACCCAGGACTGCGAGAGCACAGCTGCACTGTTCTCTGAGCCTCCTGAGGTCACGCAGCCTCCTGAAGTGTGCTGCCTTGTCCCTCCCTGCACTATGTGAAGCTGGATGAGCCAGGAGGTAGGGGATAAAGGACTTTGTACTACCCATAGGTGTTAGAGAAGGGACACAAGATCAGATATACATCCACAGATGCTTAGAAATGGAAGCCAAGGCCCAAAGCACTAGTGAAAACCAAAGAGACGGGGAGGAATGAATTAAAACACAGGGCTGCAGGACAGCTCAGCAGAAGAATATTTGCCTAGCTTGTGTGAGGTCCTGGGTTCCACCCCCAGAACTGAAAAAAATAAAACAGAGGCGACGTTGGAGAAAAGTCAGGGATGTCTGCACACAGACTTCAAGATACACATCTACAAGTGTTGTAGTCTTAATTCTACTTTTTGCAACAGGAACCTGAGTCCAGAAGAAATCCTTCCACTTTGCCAATCACCCTCCCTGGGCTGCTGACAAATGTCCTGCCAAGCAGGCTAGCTCCCCAACTGGGCCCCTAGGAATTTCTGTCCCCCTCCCAGACTCTGCAGTCCCTAAGAAGCTGTCTTCCTCTCCACCAAGAATCCGAATAAGCACTCTTCCCTTAGAGACCCTGGAACACAGACACCCAACCCAGCCAGCAAGAAACCAGGGTCAGGACCCCGCAGTCTGAGAGGCACGGACGTGCAAAATCATGGCATATAGCGGCCAAGCGCCCTGAACAGAAGAATCTCTGCTCAGACAGCCCCAGATTGGAACCAGCCAGCCAGAGATGTCGCACAGCATCATGCAGCAGGTGAAGGACATTCCAGAGAGAGGGGACCACAGCAACCCAGCTGCCTGTCCTTACCACACCTGAACCCAGGGACTCGGAACGAGAGGGTCCGAGGGCCGGACTCTCACAGCTACAGAAGGCCCGGTCCCTGCCTGGGACTGACATGTGCAAAATGAGCCCCACAAAGCAGAAGCGGGAAGTGGAGGCTTGGGAAAAATAATGGTTCTTGTGAAGTCTGAGGTCAGGGCTGACCTCCGGGAGCTCACCTGGAGTCATAGGAGAGGCTGGTGGAGGCGGAGCCTGATGTGCTGGCGGCATCCGTGGAGTCCACGTCTGAGAAGAAGGTCTGGCCTGAGCTGGCACTGAGAAGAGGGCAGGGGTGAGTGCCATGGGCCTGGCCCAGCAAAATCCTGCCAGCCTGGCTCTTGGGGCCCCATGGGTCCTCTCCAGCTTTCCTCTGCCACTCTGGCATGCACCCTTCATCCCCGTGGAGGCAACTTTCCATCCCCACCACGCCTGCCTGTCCATTTCCCACCCATCTGCCTTCAAAGTCCAGGAAAAGCAGGAGAGCCTTCTCTGACAATGTTCCGGAAGGAACAGAAGCACCGGTGAAGATACTTAAGGAGTCACGAGGCACTTGGGCAAAAGGTAAAAATGTTTCCATTTGCAGTCTCTTGATTGAGGAAAACATGAGGAGGTTCAGAGAGGTTAAGGAATGTCACTAATGCCACACAGCTAGCACGGGTACACAGGATCTGGAGCTCTGATCTGACTCTCAATCTGGCACACCTTCCTCCATGGCCTTAGAGAATAACTGAGGGTCTAGCCTGCTTGGCAATACAGGTGTCAGCAGCACAGGAAGGGTGACCTGCAAATAACTTTTAGTGATTTTTTTGAAATTAAATGACAAATGACATAGTCCCTCGCCTTGCATGTGCTGAGGAGACACAGGAGGGCGTCCAACACAGCCTGGGAGGGTCAGTGCAGGCTTCTTGGTTTTCAGATGGGATGGGTGGGGCAGGGCTAAGGGAAGGCCAGGCAGAGGGAGCCACATGAGCAAGGATGGGGAGGTGCTAAGTCGCAGAGTGGGGGACAGCCCTGGAAATTTCAGCTTGACGTGTGGGGCAGGAAAGGCTGGAGGGGGTGCTAGAGAAGGGTGTTACGGGAGGCAGCCTCCAGCACTGCGAGTTGTCATGCTGAATGCTGGTAGAAGGCTCTCTAGGTGGTCCCATGTCATATGGACCCTTTAACTGGGGGTTTCAGGAGGAGCCCAAGAGAGCACCCACTCCTCCCTCAGAACTCATCTGCCCTGCCCCCTTCCAGAGCCTTCTGCACTGCTATGGGGACCAGTGACCTCTGCACCTTTCCCTCCCAGTCTGAAGCAGACCTCTCTGTTGAGCCTCTCACTGATACCTTTTTAAACTCTGAATTTCATCCAGCGTGAAGTCAAATATGCTGGCCAGGTGGTGGTTGGTGCTCCAGGCTGAGGTGAAGTCGCTCTGTGGACACAGAGGAAGAAGAGAGGAAAGGTCAGTGAGCAAAAATCAAACCCGCTTCCCCCAAGCACCTCTTACAACAGCTGAAGGCCACCAAGATGCTCATGGTACAGCCAGAGCTGCCCAAGTGCTGGGCCCTCCCTGGGGTAAGACCTGCCATTTCCTCTTCTTTCCAAGTTCTGACCAGAGAGCCAAGTCGCCCTGATTCTAGTCCTGGCTTTGTCTCCAGCCAACTGGACAACCTTCACCTCGCTGGGCCTGTTACCTCAACTGCAAAATGCGGACAAGAAACCCTGCCCTATTTCCCTCTTAGAGGGAATAAAACAGTGGCTATAAAAGGCATTAAGTAGGGGCTGGAGCGGTGGCTCAGTGGTTATGGCGCTTGCCTGGCATGTGTGAGGACCTGGGTTTGAACTCCAGCACCACATATCCAACAAAGCGTTGGAGCAATGAAGGCCACATGAAAAACTAAAGAAGTTGATTCTCTCTTTCTCACCCTTACTGTCCCTCTCTTAAAAAAAAAAAAAGGCATTAAGTAATGCCAGGGAAATGAGGCATTGTTAACGTCATTGCCCACAGGAAGGGCTTCAGTAAGGATGCTGAAGAAGAAAAACAAGTGCCCTGGAGTCCTGGCTGCAGGCTGGGCTCAGCCACTGATGTGTGATCTCAGGAAACTCACTTCCCAGGCCTGTCTTCAGTTTCCCCGCCTGACAGTGCAGGCAAGGATGCTGCCTGCTCCTGCCCCTGGGTTCTTAGCGGAACTTGCACAGGTAAGGGAGAGGCCTTGCAGCACCTGGCTTTTCCTTATTTCGCTTAATAGGAAATGAGGCCTGGGCGAGTCCCCTGGGCCTGGGGGACTTCCCTTTCTGCACAGGAATCCCTAATGTGTGCTGATCCTGCATGTGAAAGTGGAGGAGGAGAAAACAAGGAACTAACACTGGGAATAGCATCTTCCAGCAAAAACTTTGATCTTTTTCTTCTATAAACTCGCCTTTTCTGCTGCTGGAATTCGTGAGGCAACAAACTGTGGAGACAGAAAAGGGAGAGGGTGGCTCAGTCAGAGCCTGAGGGCCAGAGGGGGCCCCAGAGGGAGGAGCCTCAGGTGCTCAGGGGCGGGGGCCAGCAGCTGGGGAAGGGATGGGGAACCTGGGGACAAGGGGATGTGCTCTGGGGCAGGAGGTGCAGGAGGGCTGTCATGAGTGGAAAAAGAAAAGGTGCCTCCCCGGCCTGTGTGTCCGCAATGCCCAGGAGGGGCTCGGCTCAGTGGACAGGGAGTGGGCACTGTCCACACTCTGACTTCTCCTCCTTGCCCAAGGCAGGGCTGGGTCCCATGATCCGGCTTTTCCTGAGAGGCAGTAAGGGCTGTGGAAGGAGCCTGGGAGCCACTGACTAGCCCTCTCAGGGTGCCTATGCTGGGACCATAGCTGCAGGGGGCTCCTGGCTTATGCTTATTGCCACTGCACACCCTACATCCTGGGAACTGGGAGCAGAGAAAACAACTGGGGCTGGCAGCCCTAGCCCCTGGGTCCCCAAGCACTGACCCAGGCTTGTTCTTTCCTCTCTTACGCAGCTCAGAGGAGGTGCCATTCTCATTTGGCACCAGTCCCTTGTCAGGTAGCAGCTTCCCTGGCGGGTTGGGCGGTACCCGAATACGCAGACGGAAGATGCACTTTTTCTTCTTGATCTCCTTGCCACAGAGGAACCTGGTGGTGGGCAGGGGAGAGAAGACCCAGAGTCAGTTAGTCCCTACTCCTGGGGCGTATGGATGGGCATTAAACAAGGTCATCTGCCTGTCCCCTGGACCCAGAGGTAAAATCCCAAGTGGGGTGAAGCTGCAGCTGGGAATGTAGCTGGTGGCTCCTCTCTGTCCTTCCTCCAGCACCTGTGTGGTTCTTGCTGCTCCTCTCTTCTCTGCCTCAACCAGCTGCAAGGCCACCTCCTACAGGAAGGCCCCCTTCAGCTCACAGTGGGACTCGAGCCTCCTATTCCACCCCATGCTGTTCTCTGATCTGCCCCAGAAGCTGGAAGCACCACCAAGCACTTTCCTCCTTCAAGCACTGACTGAGTGGCCCTGAGCTGCCCTGAGGCAGCTCAGACCCAGGCCTGTTCTTGGGGACTGTCTCCTGTGAGGAAAAGAGGCCTTGTACTGAGAAGTAGGTCCCCCATGTGAATGTGAAGGTGGGTCATTCCAAGGCCATCTGGAAGCTTTTGTAGAAGCTTTGTGGTCTCAGCACCTAGACAGAGCCTGACACAGAGCAGCAGCTCAATAAATACTTGCTGAAGGATCCAATGAATAAAAGCGATGGAAGAGCATCCTGGGCTGAGGGAAGAGGATGAGCAAAAGCCCTTGGTGAGGAGCAAGTGCTCAGTGGGGCTGGCTGGCACCAAGTCACAAAGTCAAAGGAACAGTGGCAGAAGATGTGCAGGCAGGGCCTGATCATAGCTGCCTTCAATGCCGGGACAGGACCATGGCCAGTTGTGCATGCTAAGAATTTGGAATATGAAGACACCGGCCGGGGGGGGGGGGCAGGTTAGGAGGCTGCAGCACACCTGATTTGAGGCCTCAGTGCATGGCCCAGAACCCCAGCTGGCTCAAGCAGGAGGGACCCCCAGAGAGCAGGGGGACATGAGCCTAGTACCAAACAGAGTAAGGCTGCTGGGTGCTCAGGAGGGGGTTTGCAATAGAAAGTCCCAGGATCCTTCATTCCCTGGATCATGAAAGATGAGAAGATTATAGGCAAAGAGGAGAGGAGAACCCAGACAGTTTGGAAGAGCCTTAGTTTGAGATCCCCATAAGGGGGTTCACCGTGCTCCCTCCCTCTCTGCACGCACCGGCTTTTGTAGCTGTTCAGAGCATTGAGGAGATGTGGTCCTCGATCTGTCACTGGGGTGCTGGTGAGCTGGGGAAGCAGGCCAGGGAGACAGTCAGATTCAGGCACCTGGCATCTGAGAAGGCCCCGCCCTATCCCCTTCCAGTCCACCCCCTGATGCTTTTGAGTCTTCCAGGTGAGGACCACTGAGTCATGATCTTAGAAAAGCCTATTGCCCTCTCTGAGCTCATTCCCTCTTCTGTAAATGGAGAGAAAAGCTCCTGGCATAAATCTCAAGAGCTTTAAAAAGGTCCATACCCTTGACCCAGTAATGCTACCCCATGGGATCAATGGTACAGTTGGGCATGGGACGCAACAAAATTTCACATACAAAATGTTCACCGTGGCATGTTTCCAAAGGTGGACAAATAGGAAAGAAATCACATGCCCAACAGGAAGAAAAACCAACCAGTGAGCTATGGTAGAAACCAACACTCCCATTAAAAACATTCATGAAGATTCTTCAATAATATGGGAAAGCATGTAGAATGTAACAAACAAAAAAGATGATTTAAAATTGCCTATGCTATATCATCTCAGTCATGTAAAAAGAAAAAATAAGTGTAGAAGAAAGACCTGAAGGAAATGTACCTATGCATCATTTCTAGTTTTTTCTGGGTGGTATGATGTGGGAATGTGGGGGTTTTTTTTAAGTATACTTCCTTATGTTTTTTGGTAATTTAAAAATCTTCTATCAGGAACATGTATACCTTTGTAAATCAGGGGGGAAAGGTAATCAAAAAACACCAACTCCATTTTAAATATGTATATCTTATAAATTATCCAACACTATAAATGAAGATTCTTTTGCAATGCACAAAGGGTACTTTAAAAAATTTTTGTCTCATCAAAGAGGAGTTTGGGGCAGTCAGTGAAGACACCTGACTCTGCATTTAGCAGCAAGGACTCTGAGTGTCATTAGGGACAATGGGGCTCATCCCCACTGTGGAAGTGGCTAGGAAGGCCCTGGTCCCAGCTCTGGCTCAGCCCCAAAGCTGGCTGACCACAGGCAAGTCATTCTCCAGCTCTGATAATTCTTAAAGTTTGTGGATCAGAGGCATCCAGGCCCCTGGTGACCCTTTGTTCAGAACAGGATCAGCAGAGGACAGGCCCGCTCCACTTTCCATCCTAGCTAAGCAATCTGGAGTAGGCCAAATACCTCAGCAGAAAACCTTGCTTAGGCCAGACTTGATCCAGGGCCCCCAGCTCCTAGGGGCTGAGTTGGTGAGGCTCCATCTACCTACTGCCAAAATCAGGGATCAAAGGCCTAGACTCAGAGTGCAGCAGTTCGAGAGTGAGGGCTCATACACCTAAACCCTAGTCCGCACCCCGCAGCCCAGCACAGACATCTCTGTCTCCTGCCTCTCTGACAGCCCAAGGCCCTGCATACCTTGCCAAGCTGCAGGAGCTCCCAGTGGTGGTTGACAAAGGCCAGAATCTCCTCAAAGTCAAAGTACTTCTTCTTGCTCTGCACCCCAAGGTTGTAGAGGGCCAGGTGAACCACATCCACCCTGAGCAAGCGGGCAAGTAGGTAGGGCCAGGTGAGGGACAGGGGCAACACCTAGGGAGGAGGGAAGGGAGGAGCTGGCAGGGTGTCTGAACCAAGCCCCATCCTCTCACCATCGCAGGGGCAGCCTCTCGATGTACTCTGGGCCCTGGTTACACACGGAGCAGAAGAACAGGTAGAACCTGTGGGTGGGTAGAAAGAGGGCCTGTGGTGGGAGGGGCTCTGACACCCTCCCCCCAGGCCAGCCTCCCACCACCTGCCTTCCCACAGTCAACCTTTTACTCTTGGGACAGGTGGGGGATTGGAGGGCTAAGGACAGGGCAGGACAGAGACTAAGGAATACTCCCCTTCCTTCAGCCCCCTTCCCTGGAATGCAGCAAGGTTCATAAGACAGTGAGCAGAGCTAGGCTAGACTGTAGTGATCACCCTCCTCCCCGGGAGACACACACAATCACAAATGACATGTAAAACCAAAAAAAAAAAAAAGAAAAACCCACCTAATATCTGGTTTGACATATATAGTACCTTCCATTAGCTTAGCCCCATTGATTAGAAGGCATCCATTTCCCTACATGACCCCTACAACAACTCTAGGTAGGACTGTGGCAGAGACTGGGCCACCCCTTCTTCCCCAGACACTTGAAGAGGCTGGAGCTTAGGGAAGGTAAGGGTTTGCCTAAAATGCTCACAAATCTATGGCAATTAGGGACATAGTGTGGCATAGCTGGGCCTCCTTTACCCAGAGCTGCCCCCTGTGGGCGGGTATAGGCTATTATAAACCCCCTGTGTGGGCCTGGCAGCCAATCAGAAGGAGCTGCCACCCTGAAGGCTCAGCTGGACCAAAATAGCACGTACCGGTCTCCAAACATCATAGGTTCGTTGAGGCACTGTGTGCAGGCCTCGTGGAACCACTGCCTGCACCGGTGACACTGCAGCATCCGCAGATACCATCTGGAGAGGCAGAAGAAACATGGTGAGCGCATTCACAGCCAGGCATGGGGCTTGGCAAGCATCCCCTCCACCCAGTGAGGGGGGATGAGAACTCCCAGTTACCAAGCACTTAGACGGTGCCAGGAGATGTCCTGGGAGCCAGGTGCATGCTACCTTATTAGCCTTCACCATCTGGTCAAAGATGAACTGCTGCCCCCATAGTACAAATGAGCCAGGGGTTAAAGGGCTTGCTCAAGGTCACTCAGGAAGCCAGTGACTCAGATCCTGGTTTCCCAAATTCCAAAGCCTGTGTTCTTCCTGCCATGCCACATCAGAGTCCCCAACTCTGGACTGGTTTGCTCCCCAAACTTCATAGGCAAGGAAAGGTTTGCCTGAGAGACTCTTGGAAGAATAATGGTTCCTGTTATGTGGGGGCAGATCTACACCTAGTGTTTCTCACCTGCTACTGTGACTACCTCATCACAGCCATTTACTAATTAGTCACTGACTGTGTACGAAAACCAAACAGACATGCCCTTAACAACAGCCAATGCTCTGTTCACACTTTGTCAGGTGTGGTCCAAGGTAACATGCAGAATCCTTGGTCCATTTCAGACCTGCTCAATCTTTGGGAAAGCCTTGAAGAGATGCATTTTCAACAATCATCCACTAAACACTTGAGAAGCACTGCCTTAATGCCATAAAGGTTTCTGTAAGCATTTCTCTATCTGCTCTTGCCAGGCCTCTCAACCCCCTGGGAATCATGGGTAATTAAGGTAACAGCCCATCTGAGAAATGAAGCAGTTCAAGTGATTTGCCTGAGGTACCCAGCTGAGATCCCTAGTTCTTGTCAACAGAGCTAGGGTATGACTTTCAGGACATCAGGGGGATCGGCAGGCTACTTCCTGAGGGCATAAACCCAACCTCTTATGTCTGAGGTTCCTTTCACAATGCCAGGTACAAAGGAGCAGGATCAACTAACCATGGCTACAGTAGATCTAGAGCCAGGGTAGAGTCAATAACCTGACTCTGGCACAGTAGGACAAAAATGCCCTCTACACTGTTCCAATATAGGGCCAGCCTGCTTGCCCTTCTCTACGGAAAAGGTTCTTCATATCTCACTTAATTGGCTCTGACAGTGAAAAGGTAATCTTAACTTCCATGCAGTGGTGGCACCACCACCAGCACCTCAGTTTTGTTTTTGTTTTTAAAGAGAGAAGGACAGTGAGAGAGAAGGAGAGAGAATCAGTTTTTATTGAGTTCTTCACATGGCTTTCGTTGCTCTGCGCATGCCAGGCAAGTGCCTTAACTGTGGAGCCACCACTCCAGCCTAAGCACGTCGGCTTTTTAAGTGCCTACCAAGTGCAAGGCTCTGTACGCTCTTACCGGATTATCTAATTAGCACTGCTCACAACCTCCACATGGGGAAAACTGTAAGCGCGCTGAAGTTCAGGGGGCTGCACAGCTGGTAAGGGGCACAGCCTGGATTTTGGACTCCAGGTAGCATCTAGGCTCTTTGCTATTCTTTATTTCCTCCTTCCTACGGGATTCCAAGCAAACTCCGCTGCCTGGTCCCCCATTGCCTGAAAATTCCAGAAGCCACCTGGAGGCCCAACCTTCAGGTTCTCATCTTGGGGACCCGCTCCCTCGGACCCCACCCCAAAGCCTTACCTTCAGGGTCCACTCCTGGAGACCCCCTTTCGACTCCTAACTTGCTCCTGTCGTTGGATGCACCCTCACCTGTCCCGCCTCCCTGGGGACCCTGCTTTCGCCTCCCACCCAGCGCGGCCGACCGGACCGGCCAGCCCCCGCTAGGCCCCGTACTCACAGCGCCCCTTGGGGCCTGCTGCGGAGGCTACCACTCTGGGTTCGGGCCCCGGGGCTGACACTTCGGGCCCGCCCCTGAGGCCCCGCCCTCGGAGCTCACACTTGGGTTCGCCCAGGGCCTAATACTCCACGTTGGCCCCCAGGCCCCGCCCCCGAGGCTAACACTCCGGGTTCGCCCCCGAGACTGGCACTTTGGGTCCGCCCTCGAGGCTCCTCCCCTCGGCTAACACTCTGGGTTCACCCGGGAAGCTGTCCCACCCGGCCCGACCCTGAGGCCCCGCCCCCATGGCGCACACTCTGGATTCACCCAGGAGGCTGTCACTCCCGGCCCACCCCCGAGGCCCCGCCCCCGAGGCTGACACTTTGGGTCCCTCCCGAGGCTCCTCCCCTATGGCTAACTCTGGATTCCCCCGCGGGGCTGACACTCCAGGTCCCGCCCCTGAAGCTCCGCCCCCACGGTTAACACTCTTGATTCACCCGGGAAGCTATCAGTCTCGGGCGGCCCCTGAGGCCCCGCCCTCGAAGCTGACACTTGGGGTCCGCCCCCGAGGCTCCTCCCCCACGGCTCACAGTCTGAGTTCGCCCGGGAGGCTGCCACTCACGGCCCGCCCTCGAGCCTGACACTTCGAGTTCGCCTCTGAGGCCCCGCCCCCGCGGCTCACACTCCGGATTCGCCCGGGAAGCTGACACTCCAGGTCCGCCTCCCGAGGCCCCGCCCCCACGGTTGACATTCCCTGGCCCGGCCCTGGAGGCTCACACTCTCTACCCGCCAAGGTCAGACCCAGCCCAGCCGCGAGAAGCTCTCCGATGTGTCCCCGTCCCCGTGGCCTTACTCTCCGGGCCCGCCGCAATAGCAGTAGCATTGCTGCTGGTTGGTGCGATGTGGAGAGTCCCATTCGAGCTCCTCGGGCTGGTAGGACAGCACCATTTTCACCGCCTGCAACGTCCTGGCGATGGCGCCCTTCTTCAGCGCTCCACCTTTCTGGGGGAAGACGAGGGCCCAGGTCACTCACGGTCCTGGTTGGGCCACATGTGTCACTACATGACTATCAAGGGAAATACTGCCTATGGTTTGGGGGAAACTCCGGATGTTCCAAGTAGTCAAAAAGACAAGAAACTTTAATTCACCAACCCCAAGGCCATCCTCTCTATCCCAGAAGGATCTTCATTAATAATATTAATGGTAATAAGCACGATACAGGTAGTAATACCTATATTATTGAGCACGGGCATTTACATAAGTCTTCTCTTTTAACAGCAAAGTACCATCTATTTGGGGCCTCCTACTCCTAACACCAAACCGTGTCCATTTTACAGTTGGGGAAACTGAGGCACAGGGAGATTCTGGAACTTGGTCAAGGACATACAGAGGCATCACCTGTCTCTGAAGCCCAAGTGGGGCCCTTCTGCTTGGAATTCAGAATTTGGGATGGGGAGTCGGGCCTGAGCCCTGGGGTCCTCTGAGCTGCTGGGTTGGAGGAGCGGGGAAAGGCAGGGTCTGGGAAGGATGGAGGGCTCACCCGCACAGCCAGTGCGAAGATGCAGCGACGACAGAACCAGGGTGTGAGCAGGGGCCTGTCAGCACTGCCTGCTACGGGGATGTGGCACTGCTGGTGGTAACCTATGGCAGAGAAAGGGGTGGTGAGTACCCAGAAAGCAGCAGTGGCTCAAGGCCCATCAGCTCAAAGGCAGCAAGGCTGAAAGGGTGGTGGCAAGCCTGAAAGGGTGGAGCTCTGCCTGCCAGTGTTAGGGGCCTGGCCTGTGATGCCCACCCAGGCAGCTAGGTTGGCTTCAAGGCTAGAAATGAAAAGAAAGCACTGGCCAGAAGGAGAGGCACCAAGGTCTGGCTTCAGCGCCTGAGCCTTCTTTCCCACTCTTCCCAAACTGCATGTTCTGCTATATTTTCTCAACTTCCCCAACGTCACCTCCCTGAGCCCTCATCACTGATACTGACCCCGTTTCATCCTGGAGCTCCAGAGAAACAGGGAGGCCCCAGCAGTGGGGAGCAGTGTCCACCACTGGCCAATGAAGGGGTGAACTCACAGGATGGGACCTTTTCAGTGCCCTGCTCATCCCACTCACCCAGGCCACACTTTCCACAAATGAGGATCTCATTCAGTGGTCCTGAGGTCTTCCCCAGACAGATGTTGCACTTGGGCTCCTCCCCTGGAACACCAGCTGAAAAAGAGGCCCTCCTGGGTCAGGTCCAGCTCACAGGAATTAGAAGAATTAAAATTAAAGTCAAGGTGCTGGGCTTCTACTGCACACTGGACCTAGCACCAGGTCCCCAGACCACCTCATTGAATCTGTCCAACCCTTCCAAGGTGCCTGTTATCAACATCCCATTTTAAACATGGGGAAACTGAGGCTTAAGAGATTAAGTCTCTTGTTCAGCTAGTAAGTATGAGAGGTGGGATTCAAACCCATGGCTGTTTGACATAAAATTGTTTGTTCTTTTGACCACAGCATCCTCTCTCTCTCTCCTGCCCAATTTAACTTATTTTGTTACCCTTTTTAATATTAAATAACATTTAAAATATTTTTTTAAAGAGAGAGGGACAGTGAGAAAGACAGAGAAAGAGAGAAACAACTTTATTTAGATTTTCACATGGCTTTAGTTGCTCCAACACTCAGTTGTGTACGTGGTGCTGGGGTTTGAACCCGGGTCCTCGTGCTTGCCAGGCAAGCGCCAAAACCACTGAGCCACCGCTCCAGCCTTAAAATATTTATTATGGAATAATAATGGTATGTTATACTGAAACTATGTTTTCATCCACAATTATGAACTCACAGCCAATCATATTTTGACAATGATGCACCCACTTCTCCCTCTGGTCATTATTTCGAGTCAAGATTGAGATATCCAATCATTTTTTTTCCATAAATATTTTAGTTGTTTATATGAAAGGTCAGGGCTACTTTTTATTTTTTTAAAGAGAGAAACAATTTTTATTGAGTTTTTCACATGGCTTCCATTGCTCCGAGACTTCGTTGTGTACATGGTGCTGGGGTTTGAACCTGTGTACTCGCGCATGCTGGGCAAGCACTGTAACCACCCAGCCACCACTCCAGCCCCCAACTTTTTATTTTTTTTAAAGCATCACTACAGGACTGAGGATGTAGCTCAGTGGTACAGTGTTTGCTTAGCATGCATGGGTTTAATCCCCAGCACTGCAAAAAAAAAAAAAAATTACAAGAGAGCCCTAACATCAAAAAATTTAGTTAGTGTTCATGTTCCAAACTGTCTCTCAAATAAAAATGTCATCATGATTTTAAATTGGTTTTCTGAATCAAGATCCAAATAAAGTCTGTACATGGCAACCAGTTGATACACCTTTAGAATTGCTTTTCATCTACTGGTTCCCTCTCCGTCACTTTTTATTCTTCTTTGCACTGCAATATGTTTTTACAGAATAAAGGTGCATATGGATACATGAAATACATTTTGTTATGTGCTTCTGTCTCATTTCTCCAGTCATATATATTTTGTAATAGCAGAAAGGGTGCCACTTCATCTCTGTGTCCCTAGTACCTCGTATAGAATATGTAACAGGTGTTCAAGACATGTTTGTTGGACCTGGTTCTTCTTCCTGAATATGCCCCAGGACTGCGGTGACTACAATGGGTCTCATTAATCCTGCTGGCTTAATGAGATGATGAGATGGATCATAGCTGCAGTGTGTCCAGCAACACCAGGGGGCCACCATTCTGCCTGGGAGGAGCAATCATCCAGCCAAGGAGACAAGCCATTCCAGGCAAGAATGATGGTGCTGGCATGCAGGGAGCCTTCTACACAAGCCCTGCTAAGGTGAACTGTCTTCTCTAACTGGCTCCTGGTGCTTTCAATAAAATGGTAACCAGAAGAGGAGATCTTCATGGCTTTGGATCTTTACATAATAAATTTAGGGTGAGAGGGGCTGGGAGAAGGAATTAGTCTGCCTTAGCCACAATTTCTTGGAGGAAGGGGCTATTGAAAAAATCTACTAACTGGCTGGGTTCTGCAGCCTCTACTTGGCAGACTTCTTGAATCATCTTTTATGGTAACGTGTTCTTTGGAAAAGGCCTTCCTGTGACTCAATAGCACTGGGCTAAGCTTTTTACATGGCTTATCTCATTTACTCTTCCTGACCACCCTATGAAGCCAAGACTTACTCTCCTTATTTCAAATGAAGAAACCCAGACTCAACTGCCCAAGGCTACGCAGCTAGTAACAGAAGAATTACAACTTGGTCCAAGGTCCATAAAGTGCAACAAAGACACAGAAACAGACCTGAGAACAAGTCCCAGCCCTGTGGTACCTCCATGAGCCACTTCCCCATGCTCCCTGTCTCCCTCATAAGCAATTAGCCCTCAAGGGGAAGATATCAACGTCATAAACTGGTGATCTGGTCACCATCTAAGACTGTTTGGGGGTTCATAGACCAGGGCAGATGCTAGGCAGAAGAGATGGAAGGAGAGAAGGAAACACCATGACAGAGGAGGAAGGACAGGGGAAGGCAGAGTACCCCAAATCTTAGGAATACTCACCATGCTGTATGTCCTTCCACAAGACCCAGTACTTGGAATTATCTTCAAAAGTCACAAGGCAGCTTTGCTTAGAACTGCTGACCTGAGGCACGAGGGGAGCAGTGTGAGAATGGGCTGGGGGAAATCTGCCTCCCAGTTTTGTCTCCTTGTGCTTCAGAAAGCAGAGCTAGGCCAGAAGAGGAGGGAGGATGTCCACTCCTAGCCCTGGAGCTGGACAGTCAGGGACAGGGGGACAACTCGGTAGGAATATTGAGGGCAGAGCAGGCCAGATGGTCACCTGTGTTCCTCTCCAGCCTGGTTCTATTTGCTTTGTAGGTTCTTGGCACTATTTTAAAGAACTGGCTGATGACAGCCCCAAGGATGGTGCCTGAAAACCCAGGCTGTGGCTCTTTCTGTTTTCAGCTTCTGGTCATGAAGGACAAGAAGGGAACTCTGCAGCAAACCCACTTCCCTCATCGCTGATCTGGAACCCAGGCCAGAGGAGGAGCAGAGAGATGCTAAGCCTGAGAAAAAGGAAAGAGAGGAAAGACCTACCCTCTTGATCTTCCCAAGATAATATAGCCCATCTGTCCAACGGCACAGCACATACTGTCCCTCTGTCAGCTTGGACATCAGGTCTTTGAAGTTGTTCTTGGCCTTAGCCAGGGCCCCCTTGTTGGGGAGGTGGCTGGTGGCACCATAGGAATCCCGAGTCCCTGGATCCAGAGCCCGATTTTCCATCAGCTTCTGGTGACACTGGGAGACAAAGAGAATGGGGTCTTACTTCTTGCCTCCCTACTCCCAGAAGTTCATCAGGGAAGAAACATTTATTGCCTCACTGAATCTTCATGAAAGCCATGGGAGGGAGTCATTCCTTCTCCCACCTTCTGGATAGGGAAACTGAAGGACAAGCAGCTGATGGCAAGAGGCAGAGCGATGGTTTATAATCAGTGACCTGATTCTAAGCCCTGCTCTCTTGCCCCATACCATGCTGCTTTTAAAGAAAACGAATCTTTCAATCCACATAGAGCACTCTCTGCCCCAGGAGACAAGGTGTTCGTCATCCCTTAAGCAAAAGTCTTCCATGTTCTCCAGGTCCAGGGCCTTCTCCAAGGGAGCACCTGGCACGCTCACTTTGAGATCCATCCAGAGAAAACTCGGAAGGAAAAACTCATGGGTGGCCTGTGAGCTGGTGTAGACTTGGCCATCTATGTCTCTTATAATCCCCTTTTCTGTTCTCAATTATGCGATGATTTAATGGAAACCAATTCTGAGAGATTAAAACCTACTTGTGCTTTTATCCAGATGTACACTTGCTCCAGTTAAGTCATCCCCACGCCACCCTCTCCACACCTGGCTCCCACCATCCTATTAGATGTGCTGTTACCCTGCTAATGGTGCTACCATGGCTTTCTGGAGTCCCAGGCATCTCAGATGTCAACTAAAGAGCTGCCATGGCCACAGCCTACTTTGAGCACAATGACTTTTCCCATCCTTCATCCTGGTCTCATCTTTTGCTTGTGTCATTCATTCATTCACCCTTTCAATACTTACCTGAGCTGGGGGCTCACCTATGCTAGACAGTCCTTATAGGGACTGGCACCACCAGTCCTCAGGCCATTCCTGCTTTTCTGCCTCTCCACCAAAGTTTTCCAGAAACCTTGTGACTCCATATTGCCTTCATAGGTGTTCAGCGCGTCCTGCTTCCCCTCCTCCCTCTCCATATACTCCGAATTACAGCCACACACAGCAGCACGCCCTGTTCCTACTTTGGTCCCCTCCCTCAGCCACATCGCTGGGCAGCTGGTGTCATTCAATGCTATCTGCTGACAAGGATAGAGTCTTGTGCTTATTTCCATGTGAGCCCCTAGGTACTGAGTGTGCCGCTGAGTGTGTGAAACTGAACATATGAGTGTGCATGTGAGGGTCCCTGGGGCTGGAAAGGCACAGCTAGGCTCCTGGCTTCCCAGAGGGTGGGTGGCCACGTCCTCCTCCACCCCTCCCATTCCTCTCCTTTCTGGGGGAGGGGAAGGGCGCACAGGCACGGGAGAAGGGGCTGCCATTTGAACCCCTGCCTTCTCCCTGCCACCTGGCTCCCTGGGCGCAGCGAGGTCCCCGCCCGCTGGGCTAGGGGCCGGGCTAGGGCCAGGCCGCAGCAGGTTCACAAACTGACACTTCCTCCCCCGCTGCGCCTTTGGGAGCAGGCCCAGTCGCCGCGCCCCCCCCACCTCCGCAAGGCGGGGGGGGGGGGCCCGGGTGGCGGCCCCCACCCCCGGCCTCCATCCTCCCGGAGCGGGCCCCAGCGGGCTGTGATTGGCTGATTCAAACCCATCGGCAAAGAAATGCCTGTTTGCGGGTTCCCGTCCGCGTCCAGTTCAAATCTGCGGCGCCGGGAGCGCGGGGCCGGGCGGGGGCAGGAAGCGAGGATGATTCATGCGCCGGGGCCTCTCCCAGGGCGGCCGTTGGCTTTTTAAAAAGGGTGTTCAGGAGGGGGGGAAGCTTGCACAAGTGCCCCCTTGGAGCTCCAGCGCTCCTCTGCTCAGCTGCTCGGACGCCAAACCTCCCCCGTCCCAACCCGCCTGACTTCGGACGTGAGCAAAATCCCAAACGCCCCGTCGGTCCTCCCTCCATCCCCACCAACGGGAAAAACACACTTTGGAGGCAAGGAACAGAGACCTGTCACCCACGCCCCCTGGCTCGGGGACCCGGTTGGGGTTCCCGCTGCCCTGCGGGCTCCACTCACCCCCATCCCCATCCCCCAGTTGCGCGGCTCCGCAGGACTCCAACCCCCGAGGGCGTTCCACCCGCCAAAGTTCAGAGAGGTTTCGAAGAGAGAGGGAAGTGTGCAGGGAGAGGAGCGTGTGGCGGGGAGTCCCTCGCCGGGGCCGGCCGCCCGCAGCGCGGAACTTACCGCGAGGCTGCGTGTCCGCCGGTCCCACTTGGAGTCTGGCCACCAGGCGCATCGGCGGCGGAGGCGGCTGCGCTCGGCCCGCGGCTGCCTGGCCGAGTGTCCGCCCGTGGGGCCGGGGTCGGGGTCTCGGCGGGGGCGGGGCGGGGCGGGGGCGCCGCGGGGAGGAGGGGAGGCGGGGGAGGGAGGGGCCGGGGCGCTCAGGAAGGGGCCCCTCGGGCGCGGGGCGCCATCTTTTTCGCGTTTTCCCGCGAATTATTGACGTCCCGCTTATGTAATTAGCAGGGGCTGCGCCGGCCTCGCCATTGGAGCCCGCGGCCGCCGGGCCCCGCAGCGCCGCCCGCCCCCGCCCCCGCCCCCCGCGCCGCCCGGGTCCCCGCCCGCTCCGGCGCAGAGACGCAGAACCCGCGCGGTGCTCGGTCCCACGCGGAGGCGCAGAACGCCGCACACCGCGAACGCGTCCCGGAGCACGGCGCAGCCCGCCGACTCACTTGTGCAGGAAACGCGGCCCCGCGCTCAGGGCCGGCAAGCAGCTGCAGAGACACCGCCAGGCGGTGCGGACGCCGGCAGGGACACAGCCCCAGGACTACGAACGGGTCGCCCAGCACCTTGCACTTCACAGCACAGACATTGCCCCAGACAGACTTGGCACAGCCAGACACGCAACACTGCATAGCTCAGAGACAACTCAGCGCACACTCGACACAAACAGTGAAACGGAAGTACTGTGCACAGAAAAGAATACACGGAGCGATGCAGTACCCACAGCACAGATCCAGAACACAGGCGAGCGCAGCAGGCACAGAAGCGCAGACTCACGGGAGTATGTGCAGCAAAATGCACTCACAGCGCACAGAAGTGAATACAAGATGTCGCGTATAACGCACACACACACACTACGTACACTTAAATGGCACACAGTGAAAGCAACACAGCCATGGAATTGCATATTGAGGAAATGGGCACAGCTCGAATCAAATAAGGACCCAGCCCTCTGGAGAAAAGGCAGGCTCACTCTTGGGGGCAAGGCTGGAAAGAACACTGGCCAAAACCCCACCCCAGTATCCCTACTATTAGTCCCCTCGCCCACCTCACCTGCTGCCATCACACTCTGCAGACCCCAGCGGGAGGCTGGGGGAGTGGGTGCATTCATGGGTGTGGCCAGTGAACAGTGCCTTCTCCCCAGAACCCCTTCTCTGTTCACCCTTAAGTGGCTCACCCTTGTCCCTCTGTCTCCTCGGGGTGTGGTCAATACAGCCAGCAGTGTCCACCACCCCTCTCCCTCATTCCTCAGCCCCAGATCCTGGAGTCCTCTTGGACACTTCCTCCCTTCCTTTCTCTCCCGATGCTTGTTACCCCTCGGTCTTACTACCCCATTCTGACTCCTTGAGCCAACACTGAATCCAACAGACTGAGCACCTACCTCCCTTCTGCTGAAGCTTGGGGGGAAAGTTGCAAGCGGCCCCATCACACAGGGTCTCCCAGTTCTGCAGAGTAAACCTACAAGTCCCAAAGGGGCCTGCAAGAATGTGCTTCTTACCCGCTTTCTACAGAGAGAGCATGTGTCCAACTTGGGACCTAATCAAGTAGGGCACTCCCTTGTGCTTCTAAGCTGGTCAGGTCTGTCTTCAGAACTGTAGGGGAAGTGTGTACCTCTGGGGTTCACAGACTAGCTCCATCTGTACTGGCTGTAGGGCCCTGAGTGGCCCTTCACCTGGTCAGCCTCTGTTTCCAGAGCTGTTGAGATAGTTAGAGGGAATGTATGCAGAGCCCCTGGCACCCAACGGGTGTGCAGGAGGTAAATATTGTACTTTCTCAACAATTCTGTACTCCTTGAGGGCTCCCCTGTGTGGGGTAGAACTGGGGGCTGGGAGCATACAAATGCTTCCCCACACCTTGTGGGGAAGTTGGTGTTGAAGCAAGTGGCAACAACACATGTATATAATTAGAAGGGACTGTGCAGTGGCATGGTCTGAAATTGGGGCGTCTCAGCTCTAAGTGCTGCTCTGCCTCTGAACCGTGCGGGGTCTTGGGTGACTTAGTCCCGGTTTATACATGTTTCCTTATCTGTGCTAAGGTGGTAACTGTACTACCCCATCTCCCAGGACCATTGCCTACAGAAAAGTTAAAAATAAGATAATGAAGGAGCAGGTGCTTTGGGTAACTACAAAGCAGAATGCAAAATGAAAAGTTGTTAAAACATTACAAGACAGGAAATTATAATGCCACAAGAAAGGTGGAGTGTCATTTGTGGTGGTTTAGAGGTTTCATGGAGAAGGTGGCATTTAGAAGAGAGGGTGTAGGAATCGGAAGGTGGGTATTCCAGGTGGAAGAAGTTTATTCAGCTGATAAAAAGTCCAAGTTTAAAAAACTGAGTAAAGGGTATCCGCAGGTAATTCACAAAAGAGGAAGTCTAAATGGCCCAAGTGGCCAAAAATATGAAACGATGTTCACCTTCACTGGTCATGTGAGAGATGCAAGCAGAAGGAACTGTGTTACACCACTTCGCAGCCACCAGACTGGAAAAGAGCAGACTCTGTCAATTTGGGGGGGGGTGGATGTGGGACCTCTAGACCCTCATTCTCCAATGATGGAGATGTAATTGGCACTATGATTTTGGAAAGCATTTTGGTAACATCTCCTAAAGCTGAAGATGCTTCTATCTACAATTTCATAGCTCCACTCCAGTCATTGGGCATAGAAAATCAGAAATGGATTGTCTATCAGCAGCAGTCCAGTTAGATTGATTATGATACACTGGAATTCATACACTGGAATAACACTAGGAGCTAAACTAAGGCCCTAGTATATTATTTAACTTAGGTGATTAGCCTCAACGTAGATACACCTAGGAAAAAGGAACAGGAGTGGTAGAATAGGTACAATGTGGTACAAAAAACCTTTTGAAAACATTCACAGCTACTCTATGTATGTTTTAGGTAGTATGTACAAGTAGTAAAATGCGAATTGGAGGGGCTGGAGCGGTGGCTCAGCGGTTATGGTGCTTGCCTGGCATGTGTGAGGACCTGAGTTTGAACCCCAGCACCACGTACACAACTAAGTGCTGGTGAAGCAAAGGCCAGATGAAGAGATAAATAGAATTGATTCTCTCTTTTTGTCTCACTCCTTCTCTCTTTTAACAAAAAAAAAAAGACACCAAGTTTAGGGGCTGGAGAGATGGCTCAGCAATTGCCTGGCATGTGCAAGGACCTGGGTTTACCCCAGCACCACATACACAATTAGGTGTCAGAAAAATAAACAAACAAAAAATGGATGAAAAATAAAAATTGATTTTATCTCTTTCTCTAAAATAAACACATAAATAAAGCCTGCTTCCTTTTTCCTCCCAACAAGTTCAGGGTTATTTTATTTTATTTTATTTTATTTTATTTAGAAAGACAGCAGGAATGGGGCTGGAGCAGTGGCAGTGGCTCTGTGGTTACAGTGCTTGCCTGGCATGCTCCAGCACCACCACATACACAACAAAGTGTTGGAGCAACGAAAGTCACATGAAAAACTAAATAAAAATTGCTTCTGTTTTTATCTCCGTCTCTCTCACTGTCCCTCTTTCTTTAAAATAATAAATTATTAGAAGGGAGGAATGGGAATCAGAAAAAATGCACTCAGGGAATTTAATTATATTTGCAATGTTTTATTTCTTAGGAAAAAAATATCTGAAACCACTGTGGCAAAGTGTCACGATTTGACAGTTGTGTGGCTGGTCCACAGTTGTTCTCTCTTTTCCTTCCCTGGTCTCCAACTTCTCATCTGTTTTCTGTGCGTTTGAACTACTTGGTCCTTGCTAAGTTGGAATAGGCTGGGAGAAGATGACTGGGTTGGGCAGAGGTTTTGGACACAGGACTGGTTGCTAAGTGCAGGCGGTTCTAGTTCATGATGTCTTCTTATGTCTGGCATTAGTGATCCTCCTAGGACACAATTTGAGGAGCCAACCTTCTCAGGCTTCAGGCTTAGGGAGAAGATGGTATTCAGAGTGCTAGGGTGATTTCCCATGGGTCATGCACAATAGGGTGTCAGGACAAGTCCCCTCCTCTCAGCTCTGTCTCAACAGCTAGCTGTAAGGGGTGACCACACAAAGGCCAGAGAACCCCCAACGGAGGCCTCTCTGTCACGCTCTTTGCCAGCTTTACTGAAGTATATTCACATGTGATAAATTCACCTATTTTAGTAGTATGGCCACTCACTTATTCAGAAAGAATATAATGTTGTTTTGGAAGCATTTGTTGAAGCATCCGATCATCTGTGCAAGGGCTCTACAAAGCAGAACACACTTTGCACAAACATGAATGAATAATTATTATTGTAATAAAGTCTTTGGAAATACTTGTGACGCAGGTGACTAGTTAAATGGGTCTGTGTTTCATTGCCTGAATCTGGGGTCATTTACAATGCCCTCAGCATGCAGGCACTGTGATTTTTCCAATTATAGTAGAAAACCTGATCGTTAACACTGCTGAAAAAAAAAAATGGGTTGACGGGGTCAGACTGTGACCTACTGAAGTGCCTGTGGCCTCGGTTAGGGGCCACACCATAAACACCTTTACCTGCGGCTTTTGTGGGGAAATGAGAGAAGTCAAGTTTCTGCCCTGTGTGGGAGCCCAGGAGGTGTAGAAAAGAGGCTTCACTGGAAGGTCAGACATCCTCTTGCCACCCCACCATCTTGCTGTGGAACCAGGGTGGGGCCTGAATTTCAGTCTCTCCGTCTGGTCTTTTATTCCTGCTTTCTACACTCAGCAGCTATTTAGGGAACTGTGCCAAGGGCAGCCACTCTGCTGGGAGCTGGGGTGTGCCAAGAAGATAAGGAAGCCCCAGGCTCCCATCCCCAGAGCCAGTGTGTGTGGTTGGGGGACAGACACATCAATAGGTCATTGTTAAGAGATGGGCTCAGGCAAGGAGTGGCCACATCTCCAAGGTGGCCCTGATGACAAACTTAGTTCAAGGTTTGTTTCTGAGTAATTTCGAAAAAGTCACTTCCCTAATTGGGGCTTCAGATTTCCTTACTGGTCAAACTCTGAAGTTTGGCACAAGTGAGTGGTTCCTGGTCAGTCCTCATAAAGAGTCTTTATACATATTTGACCTGCCAAAACATTGTATTTTTAAATTTGAGAGTTATTATGTCTTGCTTTTATGAATTATCTCTACAAACAGTAATCAATCAGAGCTTTTAGTTGGTATGATAAAAATAGATGATGGGTAAAGAGATTTCTAGCCTAGGATACTGAGTAATTTGATCATGTATGCTCTTTTAGAGCAGCTATTTCCAGAGAGGATTGAAAATATCTTTCAAGTTGTCCCCACATTAAAATACAGAGGAGCCAATTTATTAGTGAACTCCAATATTTATAAGGTGTCTTTTCTGGAATCGACCAGTTCATGAGTCAATCAAGTAGAGATGGTTCAGCTCCCAGCCCCAAGGTGGACATAAAGGAGGCAAAGGAAATACTTGATAACTGGCCCCAGGAGGGGACAAGACTAAAGTGCAGCTGCTCAAGAAAGAATCAGAGGAGAGCAAACAAGAAGGACATGGAAGGATTCAGCTGGTCATGGTGGAAGTGAGGTTTAAGCTCGGTCCTGGAGTGTTCAAAAGCCAGCGCCTACCCCGTCACCTCACTCTGCCTCCTCTGTCACGGTTGATCCCCAGTGTGGACTGAGAGCAGCATGCTGTAGGCCAGGCACTGCCCTGGGTCTCACATATGCTGTTGCGATCCCCCCCCCTTTTTTTTTAAGAGAGAGAGAAAGAGAGAATCAAATTTTATTTAGTTGTTCATGTGGCTTTCGTTGCTCTGACACACAGTTGTGTAGGTGGTGCTGGGGTTTGAACCTGTGACCTTGCACATGCAAGTGCTGCAACGGCCGAGCCGCCACTCCAGCCCCCTATGATCCCAGAAACAGATAAATGTGGCCAAGCTGAGCTGTGAACCCAGGTGGTCTGACTCCTCATTTTCAGATGGGGATCTAGCGTCTAGAGAGTAGGAGAGGCTTCTTCAAGGTCAAGGGAGAATGAGCAGGTGAGACAGAATTTGATCAAATCTCTCCCCCTGTTAGAGATGCACAGCATGCCAACTGTCAGATCTCCAGCAGTCCTCTGAATTTTTTATTGCCAAAATTTATTTTAAAACCTTTGTGGTTGAGTCTTCTGTGGCATGCGACATTCTCATGAGTTTCAGAGGAAATCCCTCCTGGGCAAGGGAACAGCTAAGTGCCCTTCAGGACCTCTTTCTGCTTGGAGAAGCTGTAATTCTGTCACCAGAATTCTCTGGCTTTTTAAAAATAACCTTCGCGGGGTTGGGGATTTACCTCAGGGGCAGAGCACTTGCCTAGCATGCACAAGGCCCAGAGTTTGGTCCTCAGCCCTGAAAAAAAAAACAAAAAACCTTCACTCCTGTCGCTCTGAGAAGAAACTCTGAGGCCTTGCCCCTCTTGTCTGTTCTCCTCCCAGTCTAAGTTGGGGCAATAGCTCCAAGAGGGTGAGCAGGGACCTGTACATTTGCATCTGAGAATCACGACTTTAAAGATTACATTTCAGGTTCCACGTGCATCCTGCCACAGTGGCGAAGAATTACCTGGGCTGGAGCTGCCTGGGGGAGCCCAGCTCGTGTGGAAGATACCCTAGGGTAGGAGCTTGTGAGTTGACAGAGCTTCATTCCAGATGTGGGTCAGACCACTGGGGCCTGGATCCCACCTGTGTGCGTGTGAGCGTGTGCAAGATAAGGGCAGGGAATCCGGAGCAGTCAGCGTGCAGGAGGGAGGTCCTGAGGAGGTACGTGGGGGGTGGCAGGCATAATTTGAATAGACATCAAACCAAAAATAGACACCACAGGGACAAAAAAATGGGGGCAGGGGGACTGCAAGGGACAAGCCTTGCCACAGGAGGCTTTGTCTGTGCAGATCACAGGGAAAGCAAAGAAGAGCACAGAAGCAAAGCAGGAGTAATGTATTACCCACCCTTCACAGGCCAGCCACAGAGTTTTGCAATGCACCCCTGGTGTGACGTGCAGACAGGTCCTCTTCATGACTCCGCATCAGGTGAGTGTGGCCCTGTCCCATAGCTGCTGGTCCATCAGGGCTGCAGACAGCCTCTCTGGTCATCACAGGAGCCATCATCTGGGCCAACTCCTCTGCGTGGGTCGATATTTTGCATTTTTGCGCTGCTTGGCTGGGTTATGATAGCCTATTATGTAATCAAATATGACTCTGGGTGTCACTGTGAAGGGATCTTTTTTGTTTTTAAGAGAGAGAGAGAGAAAGAGAGAGAACTAACTTTTATTTTTTAATCTAGTTTTTGTTTTTCCTCCACTTAATTGTTCTGTGGTGCTGGGGGATCCAACCCAGTTCTTGTGCTCACCAGGCAAATGCATTACCACTGAGCTACTGCTCCAGTCTCCCTGTAAAGGAATCTTACAATATAATTCACATCTACCATCAGGTGACTTTAAGGAAACCACCCTCCATGGTGTAGGAGGCCACACTCAATCAGTCAAAGGTCTTAAGAGTGAAAACTAAGGCTTCCTAGAGAAAAATTCTGCCTCAAGACTAGCATTCAGGCCTGGAGCAGTGGCTCAGTGGTTACAGCACTTGCCCAGCATGCATGAGGACGCAAGTTGGAACCAAGCATTAGATGCACAACGAAGTGTCAGTGAAGCAAAGGCAGATGAAAAAAATAAATAAAATCAATTCTCTCCTAAAAAAATAAAAAAAGACTAGCATTCATTCCTGCCTGAGTTTCCAACATGCTGGCTGCCCCATAAATTCCAGACTTGCCAGTCCCCGCAATCATGTGAGCCAATTCCTTAAAATAAATTTGCCCTATTGGTTCTATTTCTCTGGGGACTGACTGAAGCATCCTCTCTCATAGTCCTTAAGAAGAGAGTCCTGCTCAAGTCCCTCATGGCTCATCTGAGCCCCTCTGTCCCTCTCTCTACAGAGCCTGCATGTCCCTCCCTCAGCAGACCCCAGCCAAGGCCTTGACTTCAACCTCCTTCTGTGTGTATGCCCCTTGAGGCCAGAAGGACCCAGAATGGGAATAGAATGGCAAGGAGAGCAAGCTTAATGACAGCTGGAAGAACCAAAAGGTCTGGGACCCAGGCCTGAGGCATGAGCAGGAGACTCTGGCTGGCTTTTCAGGATGCAGCTGTCTATCTGCTTTAGTTCTCAGACCTTGGCAAGACAGGCTGTGCCAACATTTTCACAGCATCCCAAAGTGTCCACAGCACAGTGGGAGGTGGCTATTTCCTGCCATCTCTGTAAATAGGATGGCGAGCTATGACCTTCTATCTGTCGAGAGTCTTGGTTATCAGCAACTCCGCCCATCTTAATCGAGGAGGCAAATTTATTGGAGGATAGTGAGGACCCACAGGACCAAGAAGAAGCTGCAGAACAGTCTTGGACAAAGGGCAGAGCCTTAGGGAGCTGCAGGAACTCCAGTCAAGGGAATGCTGCAGGCACAGTTTGATCCAGGGTCCTCTCCAAGGGTCCCTTCACCATTCATTCAAGAGCCATCTCCAAGACTGCATATCTGATTGTCTGCAGTTGTATTTCACACAGCCACTCTCCAGGCAGGAAGACACCCTGGAGGAGCATTTGGCTCTACTGGGCTTTTTGTTTGTTTGTTTGTTTGTTTCAAAGAGAGAGGGACATTAGAGAGAGAGAATCAATTTTATTTAGTTTTTCATATGGCTTTTGTTGCCTCAAGACTTCATTGTGGACACGGTGCTGGGGTTCAAACCTGCGTCCTCGCACATGCCAGGCAAGTGCCATAACCGCTGAGCCACCACTCCAGCCCCTCTACTGGGATTTTATAGTGATGCTAGGTGCTAGTTTTTTTCTTCTTCAAAATGGGGAATCCCCCAAAAGGGGAACCAGAGATTTAAGGTGGATCTAGGTGCTGGGGAAGATTATAAGTGACAGCTAAATTTCTTGGAGCTGTGACTCAACTTGAAAGCCAATAACAGATCCTGTGATGAAAGAATGAGAGGCCAGGCATGGTGATGCACACCTGTAATCCCAGTGATTCAAGGGGCTGAGGCAGGAAGATCACAAATTTGAAGACAGCCTCAGCAACTTATCTAGGTCCTGAGCAATTTAGTAAGACCGTCTCTCAAAATAAAAAAATTAAAAGGGCTGGGGATGTGTCTCAGTGATAAAGTACTCCTAGGTTCAATCCCCAGTACAAAAGAAGAAGGAGGAGGAGGAGGAGCAGGTGGAGGAGGTGGAGGAGGAGAAGCAGAAGGAGGAGAAAGAAGGAAAGAAGAGAAAGAAGGAAGGAAGGAAGAAAGAAAGAAAGAAAAAGAAAGAAAGAAAGAAGAGAATGGAATAGACAAAACCTAGGATCTGGATTTGGATGGCCCAAGGTCAGGTTCTCCCACTTATTAGCATCATGATTCTGGACAAGATATCCAATTTCTAAGGGCCTCAATTTCCTCCTATGAAAAATGAGGTCATAACTGCACATAGAGTTGGAAATATTGCCTGAGAAAACTCTGGAAATGATCAAGTATTTTCAGCCTTGGAGGCAATGGGGAGGGGCAATCTTTCCTGAGACAGCTTCTTTCCTTGGTGCCAGTTTAAGGCTGGCATCCAGTAAATGTCTAGGAAGTGTTTACTGAGTGAATCGATAAACAAATGATTATTATAATGGGCCTAACTTGACCATCAGCTATCACAAAAACAAAATAGAACAAGAAAGAAGAAGAAGGAGAAGGAGGAGGAGGAGGAGAAGGAGGAGGAGGAGGAGGAGGAGGAGGAAGAAGAAGAAGAAAAGAAAACCCAACCAAATGGGCAGATACTGCTGGGCCCTGATCCAGCCTTGGTGAGCCAAGGCCTCACAGTGAGCCCACAACTTTTTTTCTTCTTCTTAGCAACTCTTTTGACATTTTCATTTTAATATGTGAAACCTGGCTACTTGTCTCAGGAAGAGTTTATGGAAAAAGAGCTTCCAGCTGGCTTGGGAGAGGCCCATAAAAATGTACTGAAAACTTTGACCAGTCAGAAATTAGGAACTGTTGGAGGAAGGGACAGTGACGCCAGAGACCCTGGTGAGGCCCTCTGTATTTCAGTAATTAGCTCTCTGCAAGAGGATGCAGCCTTCATTCCTTCCTGGTTCCCACTCAAAGGATGGGGCCCAGAATCTGTTAAAGAGAAACCACAGCTTTCAAATAACAGACAAACACATCTTTAACGCAGGCAGCCTGTGATTCAAGCTGTTTTCAGAGGACGTGGGGGAGGGAAGGGTTTCCGCATCTTTAACTGAAGAGACAGATCAGAACCCCCATTTTCCCAGGCCTCGCCCTCTAGCCTGACCCCCTCAGGAAGCCCTCCTTGGTAACCTCTGCTGATCACGGGTTTGTTTATCTATAAGGCTGCTCAGTTGAAAGCCCTGGAGGGGAGGGGAGGGTCTTCCTAGCTTCAAGGTCAAGTTCAGTCTCCTTAGCTTGGCATATTAGGGCCCCTTGTGATAGGGCCCCTTCCTGTCTCTTGGCCTCTTCTCATACTCTCCACCCCCACCCTTTGACCCTGCTGTGCCTGACAACCTCCAGCTCCCCTTGCCCCCTCTATTTGGGCCTCAGAGCCTTGGACTGTATTCTTGGCTTGGCTGGGATGTGCCTACTTCTTTATATGGCTGGATGGTATTATTCCTAAACTCAGCTGAGCCTCTCTTGGGGGTTGGGAGTTAGGGTCCTAGAGGCTGGGCTAGGTGTCCCTGCTTGGGGTCCCCTGAGAGCCCCATGTTCCCACTCATCACATTATAATAATCTTATTCCGTGCCTCTGCTTCTCCCCTCCCCGGGGTGTTCTGCTCATCACAGTCAAAACCAGACCTGGCCATAAGAAGGGTGCTCAGTATAAAGCCCTGCTCCTCACATTTAGTTGTGCATTGGGGTCATCTGGTGCCACCTAGAGCACCACGGAACAGTCTCTCATCCTCAGTGATTCTAACTGGGCTGGGGCATGGCCTAGGCCTGGGATTGGAGGCTCCCAAGTGGTCCTCCTGTGCAGCCAGGTGGAGGGCACTGATTTGCAGCATGTGACTCAGGACCGACCCAGCCACTGAACAGGAGCTGCACTCCGGGCACCCACCTGTGAGGGCGTGGAATCCTGAACGCACAACCTCACAGTATTTACCAAAAGTTGTGCTTCAAGAAAACTACTCTTCTAATGGTCTGGACCAGTGGTGGTTGTATAATTGTGTGCAGGCCCCACCTAGCCCTCGGTGCCCCAGAGGAGAGACCACTTGTATCACAGTCACCTGCAAGGAAGACATCTGTTTGTCACCACCACTCCTGCACACCAATCCAAGGAGCATGCATGACCTAGGACCCTGAACTGGTGATTCTGATGCACACCAGTGTGCCATATCAAAATATCCTGAAACAGGAATGCCAAAGCCCTACGTCTTGCAGAGCCATGTAAGGACCTTGAAGTCAAAGAAGGACCTTCTGAGAGCTACGGAAGGAAGAAATGACCAGTTCTAGCTAATTCTTGTCCTTGGAGAATTTGGACTCCCTGTTGTCAAATCCTTTTTTTTTTTTTTTAAGAGAGGACAGAAATCTGGATTTTTTTTTTTTGTTGTTGTTCGCATGTAAAATCTCTTTACTGCTTGAAGTTGACAACTAATTCAGATCATTTAAATACAAAGCTTGTGCGGAGGAAGGCTCACCTGCAGATCACTTTTAGTGTTAGCATTTGCTACAAATGCTTGGCTGTAAATGGGGCTGTGGATTAAGCTAGACAGAGGCCTGCCTGCGGTCACAGACCTGCTGTCCTCAGAACAGCCTTCCTCTTTGGGATCTCAGCCAGCATGGAGGGGAGTTCAGGAAATAGACCCTGAGACTTGTGCTGTACGTGCAGTTAGAAAGCTGTTTGGGGACATTGCTTTTTACATTCAACAGTGTTCTCTGCATGCCAACTCACTAGAAAGATACCTCTCTGGTCTCGGGGCCTCTGGGAGTCTTATTTTGCTTCAGCAACTGGTGTATCAGTGGATTCTGCACATGTCAACTGTATGGGATCAAGTTTTGGCTGCTCCAAGAGCAATTTGCGACCTGTCCCTGTAACATGTAGGACCTCCAGGTCTGCACTGTACAAACCTATCTCCTTCCTGGGTTCTTCCAATCTTTCCAATTTCTGTTTTCCATTTGTCATTTGTCCTGTAAAAATTTATTCTCTTGTAGATTAACTAAAGAAGTTAAATGCTTTCTGGAAGAAGTCATGCTATAAATAAATAAACCCATAAAAATAGTAAGTGCTCAAAAAAAGAAAGAAAGATGATTGAAGAGGTGACTACTGGAATGATTCATCTTGCAGTCCCACTCGAGACTTTGCACAGAGCAGGTGTTCAGGAAATGGGGGGCAGGGTGACAGTGGCTTTCCCTGGCAGTTTAGAGACACGGAGATAACAGCCCTGTCATTTCCTAGAGACTAGGATTCTCTTAGCCTCAGTTTCCTCCTAATGGTGGCTGATTTCAGGAGGTTGGGGGAGATTTGGTGTGTAAAGTGCCTGCTATATAACAGACACTTAATGAATGGCAGCTGTGGCAATCTTAACGCAATACACACTGCTATGTGAATGTCACTATGTAATAACCTAATAAGTGAGGTGTGTCGCAAGAATGAGGACATTCTCCCTTTCCTCAAGCTGGCAGGAGCCTGTAAGGAAGCCACAGATGCCTTGTCCCTTGTCTGAATGTCCCAGGTCTCTGCTTACCATGCCCAGAGCTCCCCTGGGTATGGCAGTGACAGGAGGTGGCTGGAATAGAGTGTGGCTGTCTCATCACACTCCTGCCAGCAAGCTCCAGTGCTGAAGGCCCCTCCTGCCTGCCCTGTCATTCAACTTGCTAGTCCTTGTCCTCTACTCTCCTTTTCTGGAAGGAAATGGGCTTTAGTTTTTTGCAAGCTTCCTCATCCCTTCCCCAGCCTTGAGGTGGGGCAGTTCATCTTGAACAGTGGTTGACCTTCTGGCTTGATGGATGCAAGCATACCTCAGAAAGCGAGCGTCAGGTGGCGCACTGAGAAATGAGTAAGGGCAGTGTCTGGGGGTCCCCTTTCAAATTAGAAACTTCCTTCTGCTAAGAGGAGGAAGCTAAAAGGTCTGCCACTCCCACCCCGCAGGCACCAAAGCTGGGAGCAAGATCCGCCCCTCAGACCTGTCTAACACAAGCAGACAAAATCTGCATATGTATATCACCTACCTTTTGTTTCCCTTCCCTGTCTCTTTATTTATTTTTATTTATTTATTTTTAAAGAGAGGGACAGTGTGTGAGAGAGAAACAGAGAAACAGTTTTTATTTAGTTTTTCATGTGGCTTTCATTGCTCTGAGACTTCATTGTGTGCCTGGTGCTGGGGTTTGGCCTCAGGTACTCATGCTTGCCCAGCAAATGCCCTAACCACTGAGCCGCAGATCCAGCCCTCCCTGCCTCTTCAAAGGTGCTGCTCAACTTCAGGAATTTCAGAGATGGAACCTTTGATACATTTAAGTTTCTTCTGTCTTCTTTCAAAGCTGGTTTTGAATACGACCTATTTTGCTACCAATCTGACCCAGAACATTTGTGGAGGATAGGCCTAGCCTCTTTCCTGGGGGAGGGGGAGTGGGGACACTCTTCCTGTGGGAAATCAGGTGGAGAGTCAGGAAGGCAACCCCCTAATACTGCTCAAGCGAAGGAAAGGCACGAGACATCTCAGCGTGGATAGTGGTCTACCTTGAATTTAGGGTCTGCCTAAATGCCAACAGTACACTAAGATGAAGGCAGAGGTTCTCAAGAGATGATCCCAGACCAAGAGCGTCAGCAGGAACTGGAAGCCTGTCTTATACCAAATTCTCCATCCCCACCCCGGGACTATGAATCAAGCAACCCAGAGGGAGACCCAGCACTTCCTGCTTGGGTGATCAGATGCACGCTGGTTTTTGGACCCCTGGGTGCTCCAGTGAATTTCACTTTGAGCCTGGGGCCACTATTGGTGGCAGTGGCCTTTCTAAGGGAAGTGAGGTAAGGTGGGAATCCCGCCTGCACAAGGTTGGTGCCCGTAGCTCCTTATACCATCTGATGTTGTTCGGTGACAATCGCAGATCCTAAGATCTGCACCCAGAAGATGCCAGACCTGGAAGTTAGCGCCTGGTCCTGAAGGTCAAACTTAGGAGTTTTATTCTTCTTGCAATGGAAGCTTAAATGTTTCCGTTACTTTTCATTAACATAGTATTGGGATACAGGGCCCCGCCCCCCATTAGGAGTCTACCTGGCTCCTTCTCTCGCGGCCACTTCCCAGTCCCTAGGGGTGGAGGGGTGACAGAGGGCCAGCGGGCAGGGTAGGTGCTTCCCGACGTCCTTGGCTACCTGACCGTGGTCACGGGGGCAAAAAGGGGTGGGTGCAGGCACCTTTGGAGGGGACTCTTATCCGATCCGCGTCTTGGGCCCTGATGCCAGGAGCCCTGGGCGACAAAGAACAGGCGCCTGCGAGAGCAGAAGTGCGCGTTTGAAAAGCAAGCGCAGTACGATGCCTTCCGGACCCCTGCGTGCAGGGAGCACCCGACCTAGCGGAGCGAAGGCTGTCAGCCAGCCCTCTCCCTTGGCCCCAGGCACGGCCCAGGCTGCCGGGAAGCGGACTGTGTGCGTTCACCCACTAGAGCACTCCGGGAGCGCAGTGCAGGGCACTGCGGAGGCCCGGGGTCGGGTACTTGATGAGTGAATACCGAATCGATGCCTTCCTGGTGGAAGGAGTTATATGAGATTCCCTCCCCCCATCCCCCGCACCTTAAATACACCAGGCTACCCGCGGAGGCTCAGCCTCACACAACACTCCTGGGGGCCTCTCGGGGTAAGGACCTTCCTTCTGTGTAATCGCCCTCCCTTAGTGTCTTGTTGGATGGGGACTTTTTTCTTCAACCTTGTCCAAGATGAGAATGGATAAGATATGACTTGTCCAGGGTCACATAGAGAGCAAGGAGCGGGTCAGGATCTGAATTCAGGGTAAAGAACTGCAGGTCTAGGGCTCTCGGTATGCAAGCCCCGGAGGGAGGGAGCCCCCTGCCCAGCCTGCAATCTACCCTGCCTCCTGGGAGATTTCCTCCTTGAAATTCAAGCGTCTCTAAGCCTCACAAAGCACGGAACTGTTTTCTTGAAACAAAGCATAAAACCTTTCCCTGCTACCTTGCTAGAGGATACTGAGCTTCAAGTTTAAGGGAGCGTGGTGGCTTCACAGAGGAGTCTGTGATTTCCATGTTATTTTTATGTGACAGCTACAATGGCACTTTAGTGTGTAATTATTTGAATGGATTCATTGAAGTATAATTCCCTTCCCATAAAATGCACTTTGCTTTACCTTATTTTAAGTTATTCTATATTTGTCCATTTAAAAGATAGAAAACAGGACCTTGTTTGAAAATGAAATGAGTTTTGCAGATCATCTGTTGGATTGATTTATTGTGGGGAATTGACTTTTGTGATGGTGGGGCCTGGCCAGACAATCTGACACCCCCAAGGCTGGTGCAGGCAGGGAAGGGGGAACTCTCAGGTGGGAGCTGATGCTCCTGTCCACAGAGCACTTTCTTCTCTGGAGAAACCTCAGTTCTGTTCATAAATGTCTGTCAACTAATTGAATCAGGCCTACCCAAGCCAACCAGGAATATCCTTTGCTGAAGGTTGACTACTTATAAACATTAATCTCCAAAGTACCTTCTAGATGATTATTGGGTTGAATAATTGGGCACATAACCTCACCAAGTTGATACCATGCCCAGTTTACAGCTCCTTCTCATAACAGAGGGAGAGAAAGAAATTGAGAGATCTGGTGATGACCCAGAGTTAAGTGAGTAGCGTCTGGAACTCTAGTTCCTGGGAAGTGTTGGGCCTTCTTCCAAGCCCAGCTCGGCCACCTCCTGGCATAGATCTCTGCCTTGATCCCATCATCTGAAAACATGTGGGTTATGATCATCTTTACTTTTTAAAAGTTATTCAGGAGTTGAGTTATTGTACAATCATAAATGAATATGAAGTAACAATATGATATGCATTTGTTCTTAAATATCATGTGGTTATCCCCACATCACCCACAGCCCAGTCTCTTGATTGTTATGTATGATCATCTTTACTTGCCAGGGGCCAGAGCCACAAAATTGTGTTCTCTCAAGACCCTTACTGGCAGGGAGATGGCAGTTCCAGGCTGGCACACACCCAGTGAGCTTCAGAGTCGGCTGTGCTAAGGCAGGAAGGCTAAAAATAACAGTCACGTCGTACAGGAACATGGGCTGGTCCGGAGGTCGATGGGAATGGAGGAGAGGGGCAGGGGACATTGCTCACCAGCAGACTCCTTACCTGTAGTGTGAATAGAGAATGGATAATTCCTTTCAGGGGGAAGGTTCCTATCCTTAACTCAAACAGAGTTGGCAGCAGAACACAGTTCCCTCCGGTGGAGGCAATGAGAAAGTCCTCTAGTGCTGAAGTGGCTACAGATGTAATTCTAAGTTTTCTAGAAGGCAAGTTAAAAAAATAAAACAAAAAAAAAATGAAGTTAATGCCAACAACATATTTTTAAACAATTTTTTCGCTTGTTGATGGATACAATACCTTTATTTTATTTATTTGTTTTTATGTGATGCTGAGAATTGAACCCAGTGCCTCATATGTGCTAGGCAAACACTTTACCATTGAGCCTAACCCCAATAATTTATGTAATCTATCAAAAATTTTATCATTTCAGGGGCTGAAGCGGTGGCTCAGCAGTTACGGCACTTGCCTGGCATGTGTGAGGATGTGGGTTCAAACCCCAGCACCACATACACAACAAAGTGTTGGAGCAACATAAACCACATGAAAAACTGAACAAAATTGATTTTCTCTTTCTATGTCTCTCACTGTCCCTCTCTCTCTTAAAGAAATTATTTCAGCCTGTCATCAATATCAAAAAATAGCAAAAAGCTAAATTCTCTTTTATATGAAAGCTTCCAAATCTTTTATGTGCTTTAGACTTAACACCATTTCAGTTTGGTGTAGCCACAGTTCAAGAGCTGCATCAGTGTTTCGGTTTTTCCTTTTTTTTTTTCATGGCTTTTGTTGCTCTGACACTCAGTTGTGCACGTGGGTGCTGGGGCTTGAACCGGTGTACTTATGCATGCCAGGCAAGCGCCGTAACCGCTGAGCCACCGCTCCAGCCCCTGCATCAGTGTTATGTGGCTGTTGTAAGAGGACCACAAACTTAGGGGCTTAAAACAGCAGCAATTGATTCCCATAGTTCTAAGAAGTGGGAAATCGGAAATCGGAAAGGCGCCTGCAGGGCTCCGCTCCTTTCTGGAAGCTGGGGGCAGGGCAGGGGGAGAGTGCTCCTTCTTCTTTCCAGCCTGCATTCCCTCCCTCCAGTCCCCTTCCTCCATCTTCAAAGTGCAACATTCTAACCTCTGCTTCTGTGACACTTCCCTTTCTCTGCCTTGGACCCTCATGACTTCCTCTTATAATGACCCTTGGTTCCCATCCAAGGTCATCCACCTTGCTCATCCAAGACACTCCCCCCATCTCAGAGTCTACAGACTCTCCTTTGCCACGTAAGGTAGCTCCTGTTCTGGGGGTTAGGGTGTAGACATCTCGAGAGGGCCACCATTTGGCTTGTGTCCCATGTTTAATCCCCATATGCATTAGGGACTACCACGGTGGGAGAGCAGCTGCAGGGAAAAGCCTAATCACAACTCCTGCTGTTCAGCCACAAACTAACTGTGGGACCACGGCAGTCTCTGGCATCCTTGACCTTCTTGCGTATCAATAGAGGTTGACAACCCCTGCGTGGGTTAAGCTGCACTAAACACCAGTGTGTAGGTGACTATTTATCTGTAAAGGGGGTCTCATGGCAGGCTGGGGTGCTGCTGCAGAAGACCTCAGTTCTAGGAAGGGCACCAGAGACCATAGGGTTCAGCTGGCTCACTTTACAGATGGGAAAACTGAGGCCCAGAGTGAAAGAGAGCTTGCCAGAGGTTCCCAGTGAGTTGACAGTCCAGCTGGTCCACCATGCACATTCCCTGTCCCTTCTCCTAGCTTGGGTTTCCTCCCCTGCAGAGGCACAAGACCACTGTGAAGCTCAAAGGATTGCACAGGTTTGAAGTACACGGTGGGGGCGCTGTGTAAATGGGTCACAGAGAGGCCCAGCATAGGAGCTATGAGGTAGCTCTGGCTAAGGCTGATCAGACTTTAAGGAATGCCTGGCCTGCAGTGCCCTGGACACCTTGAAGGCCCTCAAAGGGGCCTGCAGAGGGCCCACAAAGTCTTTTAATCCCCTGCCTTCTTCTAGAAAGCCTTGGGGACAGCAGGTCACAGGCTTTTCCCTCCTGTCAAGTGACTTGTCCAAGGCTGGCCCTTTCCTAACTCTGCTCCTCCTCTGGGGACTGGGGGGCAGGCAGGGAGGTGTTGTCTGGGTCAGAGGATTGGGCCGGAACTTTTAGAAGCTTGGGAGGAGAAGATGGGCCTAGGGGTGCTGCTTGGTCCCCACTGGCTCCCCATGCTGGCTTGGTGGTTCCCCTCCCTCTGCCCAGCTGCACAGTGGGTGGGTGGATGGCTTAGACAGAGGCTCTCTGATGGTCCCCTGGGGCCTAAGATTCTGAGTTCTCACTTCACTGTCTCCACAGGTGCCCAGAGACAAATTGCTGAACCAGTGTCATATGCTCCAGTGAACAAGGCTGGCCAGTGGCAGGGGCCGGGCAGGAGCAGGAGAACCCAGGAGCCCTGTCTCATGGGTCCTCCCATTAGAAGCCAGGCTGGGCTGTCCTATGAAGCTGCAAAGAGACCTTGGGCAGAAGGAGGGGTGCCAGCACCGTTCAAGCTTTGGAAACACCTGATTGCAGTTCAGAAGCAGCGCTGGGTGTCTTAACCACCTAGCTTTCCATGAGAGTCCAGCCTGGGGTGGGGGTGTACTCTCCCTGGGGCAGCGGCAGCTGCGGGCTTTGCAGAATCAGTCGTCTCTTTGCAGAATTGGTCTCTGAGGTGCAGTGCCTGGCCTGTGGAACAGCCATCTGTCATTATCTCCTGAATGTCTGGCTCTGAGCCATTTCTTGTGGCATGGGGTGACGAGGTTGTGGTTCCTACCCTCTTAGAGCCCAAGTGTCATTTTCTAGGCAAGCAGCCAAGGCCCTGCAAGGGGAAGGACTGGCCTGAGGTCAGTCAGTCAGTGACTTGGAGGCAGAGCCAGACTATTGGGAAGGGGGTTTATGACCCCCATCAGTGGGCTGGAGGCCAGTGGTTGAACTGATACTAGTAGTGGTGGAAGTAACACTAGTATGCTATTTAGAAAGTTCACCAAGCCACCTGTGGCAAATTCTTGCTGTGCACTGACTGGTTTCATCTTCTCAATGCCTTTGTGAGGGAGAAAGTTACTAGAACCGTTTTACAGATGGGGGAACTGAGGCACTGAGAAGTTGCATAACTTGCCCAAGGACACATAGATACTAAATGATAGAGCCAGGACTGGAACTGGACTGATGGACTCCTACACACTCACTCCTGACCAAATGCCAGGGTGAGGCGGAGAACATGGTTCCAAGTGATCTGCACATCTTGACCCAGGGAACACAGTCACTGGCTGTGGGGATGTTGATCAGTGGCCCTGTGAGGGCAGGCAGGGCCAGATCCTAAATTCCCCAAAATTCCTGGTGGGAAGAAGCCTTCCTTAGTTCAGCTGTCAGTGCCCAGAACCTGACATGGTCAGTGCTGCAGGCCTATAACTGTCACCACCTCCAGTCCATAGTGCAGAGCCCAGAGATGGCAGGAGACTGGCCAAAGCTGTAGTAGAGAGGATAGAGTCGCTGGCAGGATGAGCACTGAACACTCTGGTGGCTTGGGGCTGCCCTCATTACTCTACCTCACCCCACGAGATGTGCATGGGGACAGGTGATTCCCCAGAGAGGATGGTTGCAGAGAGAACAGCTTTTACCCCCAGTCCTGGATGCTTGTGTCCAAGTGGATCCCATCCTGCTGCCATCCCCTGTATGGTTTAGCTGTGAGGTGTGCCCCAGAGGCTCATGTGTTAGCCAATACTGAAGCCTTCAGAGGTGAAATGGCTGGTTTAGAGTAGACTCCTAGAGACCTGAAGCTCAGGAACTAGTCATGGGATCCTAGGCACGGCTCTTCCCGTCTGTGCCTCAATTTCTCCAGCTGAAAGCAATTGTGATCATTTCTGCCCTGGCTTTGGAGTCAAAAGACTTGAGTGTGAATCCTGATTCCCCCGCTCGTTAGGAGTGGCCTTGAGCAACTTCACTTGTCTTAGTTTCTGTGACTGCCTGAAAGAAGGGGCTAATGGTAGAATGTGGCAATAGGATATTTAAGAGGGAAAAGAAGAGCGTAAAACAGTGATTAGTATGATTCTAATTACATTTTGAAAAGTCTCTGGGTGTATCTTTTTTCAAAAATACACACAAAAAATTTACTAACACATTCCTAGTAATTCTCTTTGGAATTGGGCCTCAAGGGTGATTTTTTTCTTTCTTAGTTCTCCAATAATGAGACATGCAGTTAAAAGCATACACAATAGTTGTCCTCACTGTCCACGGTTGTGTCTGACGACTGTCTGTGGACACCAGCGACGTGGCCTTGGAGAGAAGCCTAGACAGGTCCTCTGCTTGCCCCTGGGGCATAGTGGGGGCTGGCATCAGCAGGGCTGGGCTCTGGCTGGGAGTAGGACCCATTGCCTGCCTTGGCCACCTATGAAGATGTGAAGTCACAGTGGCTGAAGACTTCGCCGGAAGGGAAGTGCAGAGAAAGGAAAGTAATTAGGAGCAAAAGACCTGGCCTCTAACGCCAGTCCCACTCTGCCCTGGGCGGGCCCCTGCCTCTCTGGCCCTAAGTTTCCAGTCCATACAAGAGGGATTAAGTGCGCCTGCCTCACTGTGAGGATCCGGTGAAACAGTGGCATTGCCTGTGACTTGCCTCCCATCACCTTGAGCCACCTGTGACAGATGGGATGCTGGATCTTTCGTGCATTTCACACAGAACTTCACTGGCAGAAACATTTGAAATCACTGTGTCATCTGCTGCTAAGATCCACGCGGTTACCAACAGGTGCCGGGGAGAAGCTCTGAACTTGTAGCCTTCTGAGCTTCCTGATCTCCCTTTCTGCCTGCTCCTCTGCCCTTTGGCCGTCCAGACCCTTCCTGCAGACAAGCCTGCTTCCCATCTCCCAGGCTGCTCGCTCCCCACGTTCCCATTCTCGGTATTTCACAATGATTCAGGCTGAGTTTAAGCGCCACCTTTCCCATGAAGCCCTCCCTTTCACCCTGTGCATTCTGTGCTCTCTCTGAGCTTCGCTTCTTTGGTTCATAATGATCTACCCCTGTGCCCACTTCCCCACTGAACTAGGAGACTCTGGAGGGCAGGGTGCACATCTTACTTTCTCCCCCTCAGTGTCCAGAACAGTAGCCTGGACACATGGAGATGTCAATAAAGTCTGAACAGAAAAGAGCTGGGCCTGGTGGCACACACCTGTGATCACAGCTCCTTGGGAGGCTGACGTAGGAGGATCAGAAGTTCAAGGTTGGCCTTGGCAACTTTGTGAGATTCGGTCTCAAAGTTAAAAATTAAAAAGAATGGGAATGGGGATGTAGCTCAGTGGCAGAACACCCCTGCATTCTATCCCCAGTGCCAGCGAAAAGGGGCTGGAGTGGTGGTTCAGTGGTTATGGTGCTTGTCTTGCAAGCGCGAGGACATGGGTTCGAACCCCAGCACCACATACACAATGAAGTGCAGGAGTATTGAATGCCACACGAAAAACTAAACAAAATTGATTCTCTTTTTAAAACAAGAAAAGCAAAACTGAACAATTATGAGCAATTAAAGGTGTGGCCCCTTTAGCTCAGCACTGGATCAGCAGTGACGAAGAGGTTACGTGCTAGGGCACCAGCTCGACTTGCTAGGCCAGACCCTTGCTTGTTACCGCTTATCTGTCAACTGGAAGCAAGGCAGTTTCCATGACGGACAAGGGGGGCGGGGGAAGAAGCCCTGGCCCGTTTGTGCCCTGTGATGTGTGCCACTGCGCACGGGAGGCAGGAGCCCTTCATCTCAGTGGGGCCTTCTCAAAACCCTCTGAGTGGGGAGGATGAAGGTGAGACCCCCACCCCCTCTTCTAAAGAAGAGGCGGAGGACAACAGGACACCAGGTGTAGAGCCACGCTGCTCCCTTGCCTCCTCTGACTCCCCCAAACGCTGAGCTAGGGAGAACGGGCAGGCTACTGACCCATTTGAGAGGACAACTGGAAGCTTTGAGGAGTGAGGTCCATTGTAGCCCCGGCAAGCAGAGGAGAGCAAGCCTTTGGGGAGGCTGGAGGGACGAGTGGTCAGACGCCCTGATGCCCTGAGTGGTACAGGACGTCCTAGAGCCTCTGGGAAGCAGGGTGAGGGCCCGGATGGAAAGGTGAGGCCTCCAAGGTGAGAAGACAAGCCAGGGCCAAGGGCCAACTGCGATGGGCAGGTAGCTGCGCCAGGGGCTTTTCTCTCTCCAGTCTTCCCTGGGTGTCACCTCCCTTGAGTGTCACAGGTGTCACCTCCCTTGAGTGTCACAGGACCCAGCGTGGGAGGCAGGCTGGGGGGTGGATCTCCTCATTATAGAAAGGAGAAAGCTGAGGGTCAGAGGGGACATTCTTGCAGCAGAGCAGCCTCTGATGCCACCTGCAAAAACTGTCCACACCTCTTCCACACCTCTTCCAATGCAGAAAGAGCCTTCCCAAATGTGGCTCTGGACGACCACCTCCTACATCTGTATACTTTACAGAAACTTCAAAAGAGATTTGAAAAAGAACTCTTTCTTTGATTTTATGCAAAAGGACAACCTCTGCCTGGACACCCAGAGGTCCTGCTTAGTCAACCTAGAGAAGTGAATGACTGGGATGGTGAAGTTGACACAGGATTCTGGAAAGCAACACGGTTGGGGCCTCCAGGCAGGGGATGTGGAAAGTGGATCTCTGCCCCCCTCCTTCTCTGTGTTCACTGGGAGGCTGGTGCAGTGACATGGTCTCACCTGGATGAAGGGAAGGGGAGTTCTGGCTGGTGGAGGCGCCAGATACAGGGGTTGTGTCTGCTCTGTATGTTGGGGAAGCTGAGCTGCCAGGTCCCAGGGGAGGTGCTCTGTGGGCCACTTCGGCCCACCTGGTGGCACTGAAGGTAAGGGAGGGACCTGAGGGCATGAGGCTCCTGAATATTCCCAGGAGTCCCTGAGGCACGAGGCCACACCTGGGTCTGGAAGTCTGAATGAAGATTTTCCTGGCAGTAAGAAACTCTAAAGGACTTCAAGGATACCATCCAGTGTGATGCCCTTTCCTCTCAGGTGGCCCTCTGGTGATGGGGGACTCAGGCCAGGTCTGCACAGACTGAGCTCACACCGGCACCTGGCCCCTTGCCCCTGGTCCTCGTGCTGACCCTGAGCAGGGAGAGTGGGCTTGTTTCCAGTTCTCCAAGGGGGCCCGGCAGAGACCCTCCTATCCTGCAAGCTTCTCCACTCAGGACCCAGGACCCACAGCTCTAGCTCACTGCACCCCCTCAGGCTGGGTCCCCATCCCAACCAAAGTCGGCCTTCACATTCAGGGTGAAGCTGCTCCCAGGCCTCCCAGTGTTGCTCAGGCTCTACGGAGGGGCGCAATTCCCTGCCTCCTTCAGTCTCGCTGCCTTCGAGGGCCCAGACCAAGGTGGCGCCATTCTGACCCTGGCCACAGTCCACCTGCAGGTCCTGCTCAGATCAAGCCAGGCCCAGCCCATCCTGTGTCCTGGGGTGGTGGATGCAGGACGATGGCTGTCATGTCGCCGGCCCCCTCTGGGCTGGTCCTTCCTGGGGGTCCCGCCTGCTCTAGGCACTGGTTTCCACAATGCACTTGAGGAACATGGTGTCGTCCTTCACATAGGCATGCTTGGGCGAATGCAGTCTGTTGAGAGGGAAGAAGAGTGGGCAGCCACTGGCCACGTTGGTTTCACTCTGTGGCCGCTGGAAGGACGCTGAGCTGAGGTCGGGCCGGAAGGCGTCAATGGCGTGCTCACGGTTGTTCTGGTCCAGCAGCATGAAGGTGACCTATGGGGCAGGGACAGGTGGGAAATCAGTACCATGCCTAGGGCATGGCACAGCCCCAGCAAAAGGAAGAACCTGGTACCCTGGGCTGACTTCAGGGGTTATCTAGGATTAGTAGCAGCTGTCCTACCCAGCAGCAGAGCGTGAGGTTCTGAAGCCCCAGTCAAGCTTGCCTGGCTGAAGGTAGGACTGGAGCACTAGCTAGGAGGCTGGACTTAGTATCCCAAGTCCTTTGGCTCAGGTACTTCCGACTCATCTACCAGAGCTGTAACCTTGGGGGCCGGCAGAGGGGCAGGGACAGACAGGCCTTCTACCAAGGGGCTGTCAACCAATGTCCTGAGACATTCACCCCAATTCTGGTATTCACAGCTGCAGATACATGGACTCCAAAGAAGCTGATCCTCTAGGTATGATATGAACCCTCTTCCCTGGCACATGTTCCTAGAATATCCATTGGGAACTGAAGCTGCTTCTCTTCTACTGATCAGTTCTTCAACTCGGCTACATGTTAGAACCCTTAGGAGAGCCTTAAAAGTGCCAGTGCTCAGGCCTTACCGCTTGCTGGAGTGAGCTCCTGTCACTGGTGTCTTCAAAACATCCCCAGCACCTCTGGGAACCACTACCTACTGACTCACACCCAGGCCCACTTGGCTGCCCTGTTCCCTGTACCCACCTGTTCCCCGCCCCAGCTGAACTCTGCAGTCTTGACACCTGCCCACCTGCAGGCACTGCCTAGCTTCCCCCATCCATCCTTTAGATGTTTTTTAATAGACTCTTTTAATTAGCAGTTTTAGGTTCACAGCAAAACTGAGTGCAAAACACAAACATCTCTCATGTAACCCCTACCCTGCGCATGTACCTCTCCTGCTATCAGCGCCCTGCACCACAGTTACAGAGGAGGAACCGCATTGGCACATCTCTGTCACCCAAGCCCATGGCTCACATTCGAGTTTGCTTTTGGCGTGGTGCTTTCTGTGGGTTTTGAGAAGTATCACACTGGGGGCCGGAGCAGTGGCTTGGCTGGACACAGGTCCACCATACAGAACAGCTTCATTGCTCCCGAAATCCTTGGGGCTCCATCTCTTCCTTTCGCTTGCTTTCCTACCCACTGGAAACCAATGAACAGTTTACATCCCGTTTTCCTTTTCTGGAATGACCTCCAGTTGGGATTGTGCAGCACGACTAGCTTTCCAGACGGGCCTCTTTCCTCTTAGCAGCGTGCACTTAGGCTCCACGGCCTTGCGTGGCTGCTGTATCAGCTCCAAGCAATGTGAACACAGCACAGTTCACCCGTTCACCTGCTGAAGACTCTTGCTTGTGTCTAAGTGTGAGCAGTCATGTGTAAAGGTGTTATGAACATCCAGGTGCAGGTTTCTGTGTGGACATTTTTTCAGCTACTCTGGGTAGACATCAAGGACTATGACTGCTGGATCGTACATTTTATAAGAAACTATCACACTGGGGGCTGGAGCTGTGGCTTGGGGGTTACGGCACTTGCCCGGTATGCGCAAGTACACGGGTTCACCCAGCACACACGTACACAGCTAAGTGTCAGAGCAACAAAAACCATGCGAAAAACTCAATAAAAATTGATTCTCTCTCTCTCTCTCTCACTGTCCTTCTGTCTTAAAAAAAAAAAAAGAAATTATTATACTGAGTTCCAAAGCAGCCCTGCCCACCAGCACAGAGAGGACTCAAGCAGGTATTCATCCTCGCCAGCATGCGGCAGAGCGAGTGCTCTGGATTTTGGTCATCTCAGTAGTGGCAGAGGTATCTTCCTCCATCCTAGCCTTACAACACCTCCTCCAGGACATTGTCCTTATTAGAGCCATCCTGTGCATTCCATTCCATGTGCCCTTCAGGAGCTCACTGTTCTGCACATTCTAGCTGCTGGGCTCAGGGAGCTGAGGGGAGCCTTGGATACTAGATCCCAACTCAGCTTCTTGTTTTACAAAAGAAGACCCTGGAAACAGGGAGAGCAGGGGACATGCCCAGGTCACAGGGCCAGTTCACAGCTAAATAGTTCCCATGCTCCTGCCCATCACTCCCCAGGACCATACCTTGTTCCGGAAAGGCCAGGGCAGCAGAGCATCGTACTCCCCCCTCATGATCACGATGAAGAGCGACAGGTGGGTCCTTTTCCCCGTGCCGTCCCCGTTCAGGTACAGCCGTAGGCAAAGCTTGTAGCCGTACTTGGCAGTGTAGAAAGCTGCAATGGGAGCGGGAGTCAGCAGAGCCTGGGGGTGGCCAGGCAGCACTGGACTTGGCAGAGGATCCCGGGGATGGGACGCTGCAGTTAGGAGCTCCCAGGGTCACAGGACAGAACTGGGAAAGCTCCGTTAGAGCTGGGCCTTCTCAATGAGTGTGTCAAAGATCCATGGGCTCCTGAAGATCACATAGCCCAGTGGCTGTCAACTGGCCTTCACCTTCACAGACACAGTGCCCCGCCCGCAGAGTTTCTGCTGGGTGAGGACTGCATTTCTAGCAAACTCTCCAGGGACACCAGTACTGGTGACCTGGGACCACACTTTGAGAATCACCATGTTACCCAACCTACAGTTTAGCCTAGAGACCCACTCAGCAAGGGGAAGTGGCTGGCCACGGACACAGTTGCTGGAGGCAGAGCAAGGGTTAGAGGCCGGGCCTCCCATCTCCCAACACTGGCTCCCAGGGCCAATGGTCAGGCTCTCCTGGAGGCTGCCATGAGTGGGGCGGTTCACAGTTCTGCCAGGACCCGTGCCAGGGCCCCGAGGGTGGACTGTCCCTGGTGATTGAGCACTGGAGCCTAAGGGCTCTTGTCCAGGGCAGCTATAAAGGGCATCCCATCTGAGCCCGGTCCCCACAGCTGTCACCTTCTGGTGGCAGCCCCCTGGGTAGAGGCAGGGTGTAGGGATAGGCAGGAAGCAGTGGAGGAGGGGCAGGCGACAGTCTGACTCATCTCTGCCACTGAGTGTTGGTAGAACAGGAACCAAGTGGTGCTGCTGGCTTTGCACCTCTTTCGAAAGAAGCAAGGAGGAAAAAGGTCTGCGGGCAGGAAGTGAGGCTACCCCATGAGGAGGGCTGTCCCCAAGCAAGGGATACTTTGGGACCAGTCCTGCTCTGGGGCACTCTGCTGCCTCTCCATTGTCCCAGCTCTGTTGAGCTTGATGTGTCAGAGGAGCTGTGAGCTGCAGGGGGATGCAGCTGGGCAGGCGATGGGTCCTGAACATTGTCGTGACCTGCAGAACTCCTTCACGCCCCCTCCCCGTTCCCTTAGGCTCATGGTTCCACACCTGGCTACTGTGCAGCCTTGGGTGGGGACCCAGCCTTCCTGGGACTCGGTCTATTTATTTATTTTACATTTATTTATTTATTTGGGGGGTGGAGAAAGGGAGAAAATGAGAAAGAGAGAGAGAGAATCAATTTTAGTTAGTAATTCAATTGACCTTTGTTTCTCTGAATTAGTTGTATATGTGGTGCTGGGTTTGAACCAGGGTTCTTCCACATGCCAGGCAAGTGCTCCAACTCCTGAGCTACCACTCCAACCCCAGACCTCAGTTTATTCAACTACAAAATAATGTCCAGGAAACAGGCACCTGGCGGGGCTTTGAGACATCAAGTCCAGTGGTGGCCCAGCCCCCACACACACATGGTGCAGTTTAAATGGAACCAATATATGCAGCATATATACAAATATGCACTGACGGGCATTATATACACCAATATATGCATCATATATACAAATATGCACTGACGGGCATTATATACACCAATATATGCATTGTTATATCAACAAATTTTGGTGAGTTATGAAGAACCCAGACCCAGAAATGAGCAAGAACTGTTCCACTTTATGTGGCCCTCATGCACCAGCTGCCCACAGTCACATACCAGCACTGTGGGTCTCACCCAGTTCTCTACCTAAGCCTCTAGCCAAATCAGCATGTGCACCCCCTCATTTGCATTAGCTTTGACTGACAGTGCCCTTTCTTTCACAGCTAATTGCCTCCTGAAGTAGATAACAATTTTTATTCTGTTTTCAGAATGCACTGACATTCAGGACAAAGAAAGGGCCTGCTGTGTGTGGCTGAGGGTCACAGGTCAGGGCACGGCTGGCCACCTCCTCCAGTCCCAGCATGGATCCTGGGCCTCGGGCTAAGGGGACCTATGTACTGTTCTGGCACAGTGCTGGCTGCTGCCTGGTCACTGCCCACCTGGTCACTGAGCCCTGTGAGCTGTTACCTGGGGAGAAGAGGCTGATAGTCCTGCCACAAGCTGACTCATGGCACCTCCTAGCGACGTTGGTGATCTTCCACAGGAAGGTGCCGTCAAAGGAGGCCTCCTCCATGAGGCGCAGGCTCTGCTCCAACTTGCCCAGGGCCTGGTCTTTCTGGGCCAGGGTCTGCTGCAACTCCACCACCTGCAGGGAAGCACACTCAGCCAGGGACACCAGAGCCCAGCATATGGAGGCGGACCTGCCCCATAGGTCCTCCTGACCATGCCTCACCTGGGCACACATCTGCATTTCTACACACAGCCTCCTGCCTGGAACTCCTGTTTTCCTTTCTCCACTGGCCAACTCCTACGCATCCATTAGGAATCCAGCTAGAAAGGCCCTACCTGGGAAGCCTTTGCCTGTTGCCCTAGCTCAGCTGGTCTCTCATGTACCTTCTTATGGAGTACTGATGATTTTGTGAGGTATGTTTTTTCTGCCCTTCCTACTGGCGGGCCTATCTATGTCCACACCTTCCAGGGTGCCAGGCCTGTAAGAGGGCAGCCAGGAAGTTTGTTGGTGGGAAGACACAGTCTTACCTCTGGAGGCCTACCTTTGCCCTGGGGAAAGTTACATAAATAAAGGCTTTATTTAGCCATTCCAACCCAGTGCCTGGCCCTTCTAGTGGGTTTTTCCAAAGAAATCTGAAATAACAAAACTTTAATCTTGGGTGTTATCAGTAAGGGAATCCAGGAATTAATGTGAGGGCCCTTTAAAAAGTTCAGCCCTTAATTTTATAGATGGGGTTGCTGAGCCCTGAGAAAGTAGCTTGCTTAGAGCCACTCATCAAGCTAATGGTGGAGCTGAAACTAAAATCAGGCCTAACTCAGTATGAGACAATGATACGATGTTACTGAAAAAAAGAAAGAAGAAAGTGACATCATCACGGTAACCGGCTACGTTAGGAGAAGTTTAAGGTCTGGAATAAAAGAAGGGACAGTCAAATGGGGCCACAGAGTCCTTTAGAGACTGAGCCGGAGCACATGAAGATCACAGGAACACATGCTCTGAAGAGGTGATGGCACTGGGCATTTGGCCTAAGGAAGGAAATGCTTGGTTAGGACACACTCCCTGACTATCGGTCTCTGAAGGGACTAGAAGGTGGACTTCTTCTGTGGACTCTGAGGGGCAGCATGAGAAGCAATGCAGGGGAGACAGAGCCATAAGTGTAGTAAAAGGAAGAACTTTCTAACAGCGAAAAATGTGCAGCAGAGGACTGCACTGCCCAGAGCGGGCACCTCTATTCCAGGAGAAGCTCAAGCCAAGGAACAGTGGGTGGGGTGAGGTTGACCGTGACTGGTGCTTCTGACTCAGGACTCTGCCTGGAAGGGCCTGGGACACAGGAGACACTGGGTGTGGCTGCTCTGTGAATGACTGGGGGAGGCGGGTCTGCTGTTCTGGGGATGGTTGGGCAGCAGGGGCTCTCTGAGCTGAGCCTGAGGGCCTCTCACGCTCACCCTCTGTTCCAGGCTCAGGATGTGCTCACGGTCTAGCTGGCTCTGGTGGATGGAGGCAGCCAGGGCCAGGTGGGAGGCCTCCACCTCCTTGTTAAGGACAGCAACGATGTTCTCGAACACACGCAGCTTCTCCTCCAGCTCGGCCAGCAGCTTCTCCTTCATGAAGTGCTGCAGGGTCAGCTCCTCTTGGCTCTCAGAGCAGGGCGCCCGGTAGCAGTCCACCTCCAGGTCCCCCGCCAGCTCCACAGCCGCCTGCAGCTGCAGGTCTGACAAGTTCTGCTCCAGGGCCATGGGTCCAGACCCCAGGCCAGAGCCCAGCTGGGCCTTCCAGTGCTTCATGAACCCCAGCAGCAGGTGCAGGTGGCAGGCCTGGGAGGAGGCCTCGTGCTCCTGCAACGACTGTGGGCTCCCCTGCCGAGACAGCAGAGATCATCAGTGGAAAGAGGGAGAATGGCTCAGGGACCCAGAGGGCTCGCGGCATCAAAGGTCACCAAGGAAAGTCAGACCCAATCCCCAGCCAAGCGGAAGCGGCTCTCTCTACAGTGGGAGGGATTCAGGAGGACCCAACATCAGACAGAGCCCCGTGCATCCTAGCGCAACAATCCTTCCTACCGCACAGCCCCAATTCAGGACCATGGAGAGAGGTGTGGGGTCACTTTAATGACCTACACCAAGGCTTGGTTGAGACATTAAGAAGTACTTTGCTGAGTACTATGATGACTTAAGAGTGGGGTTTGTCATTTGGAAAGTCATTAGTATAAAGCATTTGTATAAGGGACATCCAGAGGGGTAGCTTGATGTTAGGGAAAATGCTGGGGAGGCTGAAGAAGGGAGACTTGGAGGACATGACTGTGGCAGACAGATCGCCTTTCTCGCGTGCAGACGCCTACCTTGAAGGTGCAGCCAACACCTGCAAAGGGGCACCTGACTCCAGCCTTAGCCACCTCAGGGTGAACCTGGAAATAATAATGGTGTCACTGAGGACATGTTATGGGGATAGGGTTCTCTGCAGAGCACCAGGATCCATCAGGACAGAAACTGGGCTGGGCACATGACTTTGCTCATGCTGTTCCCTCTGCCCCAACCCTTTCCACCCTTTGAGCCGCAGCTCTTTTATGACCTTGCTTCAAAACAGGACCAAGGCCCCCACTGTCACCCTGAGCAGCGCTGTCAAGACACTTTCCACATGGCTCTAAAGTCATCATTCAGGTTGCCCCTGCTGGTCTGGGGGCCAAATACTGAATAGATATGTCACCAAAGGAGATAAATGAGTGATAATTTTTCTTCTGTGCAAAGATGCTCCATATCACTAGTCATCAGATTACAACCACAGGGAAATACCACTATCTACTTGCTGGAGCAGATAGAGTTCACAGAGTGACGATATCAAGTCTCGGTGAAGAAGGGAAGCAGGGAGAACTCTGTCCTGGTGCTGGGGGTTCAGGCACGGTGGAAGGATATTACCAAGTTGAACCATCCTCCTAAAACAACTTACCTGTAAACCGACTTACAAAGTTGCCAGGCAACCCACACCTTCCACTCCTAACAATTCACCCAAGAAAATTAAAACATACCCACCCCAAGATGGTATATGAATGCTCAGGACAGCTGTGTTCCCAACAGCCCCAAGCTGTGAGCAGCCCAGATGCAACCAAGTGGTGAACAGATAAACAAACCCGCTACCTATACTACAGAATGCCACTCAGGATTAGACGAATTTAAACACTAGCATAGGTGACAGGTGGACGAACCCTGAAAACATGCTAAATGAAAGATATCAAACAAAATATTAGATGTTCCACAATTCCACTTTTTTGAAAGGGTGGTACTGGTAATTGAACCCAGGGGTGCTCTGTCACTGAGCTACACCTCCAGCCCTTTTTATTTTGAGACAGGGTCTCACTAAGTTGCAGAGGCTGGCCTCAAACCTGTGATCCTCCTGCCTCAGCCTCCTGAGGTTCTGGTATTATAGGTGCCTGCCCAGGTGGTCTCTATTCTTAAGAGAGTCTAGAAAAGGCAAGGTTACAGTGATAGCAAGTAGATGGATTGTTCTGCAGATGGGAGGAGATGAACTGAACAAGGACACAAGCAGCTTTTTCAGGGTGGAATATCTGCTATCCTGACTTTAACCAGGATTCACCAGAGGGTACACTTAAAACAAGCGGATTTTACTGTATGTAAATAATGACTCAATTTTACAACAGCTTCATTAGTTTGTTTTGAAGGAATGAACTTGGGGGCAAAGTGAAAGGGAGATTGGATAAATGGAGGGGAGGACAAGGGTCTCCTAGGCTGAATAAATACAAAGCCACACTATTTATCCCTCTCTACAGGTAAAATGAGCAGAGAGCTGAGGGCTGAAGGAGCACAGTTGGTTTGGGACTCAGAGCACAGCCCAGCAAAGGCCCACCCACCTCGCCCCAAGGTCCTGGGCTTCAGGGACAAGTTGTTCGCAACGAAAAATAGAAAACAGATGTTGCATGGAGGGACGGACAGAGGGCGGCCTTGGCAGGGAGACACACTGGCTCTGGAGAGCCAGCGGGAACGAAGCCTCTCCCAACAGGTCGCTTTTGATGACAGAGGGAACAAGAGAGGCTTGATGCTGGAGGACCTGGGTGCTGGGCAAATGGACCCGAGGAAGCTCTCAGGCTCTGTGAGTCCCACACATCCAGGATTAGAGTCTGCAGCTCTAAGGGGTGACATTCAGCGTGAGTCATCAGAGGGGTAGGAGGGCGGAGTCACCTGCGTGAGGTGTGTCCTTCTGCAGCGGAGCCTTCCTGGGGTGGGTGGGCAGAGAAAGCCTGCTGCAGGGGCCACACGGCTGTTGGCATCACAGCCACTACGATGTGTGCACAGGTGTGAGCTGTGACCAGCCTTGAAAGCTGCAGGAGGCGGAGCCCCTGGAGGTCAGCCAGGCTGCCCTGACTCACAGTCAGCCACTCACTCCTGAGCGTATGAGGTGAGGGCTGTGGGCTCTGGAGTCAGCCTGTTGGGGTTCACAGCCTGTTTCTGTCCCTTCATAGAGTCACTAACATGTCTTAGTTTCTCCATCTGTGAAATGGGGATAACAGCGCCCTCTTTTAGTGTCACTGTGAGGATTAATTGAGATACTACACGTGAGTACTAGTATTAATTATCTATTGTTGCTATCACAAAATTCCAGGAACATTTAATGGTTTAAAACAATACAAATTCATTATCCTACAGTTCAGGAGGTGGAAATCCTAACACGGAAGGGTTGGAGGGACTGTTTCCTCTGGATACGGTGGTAGAGAATCTTCCCTTCATTTTGCCAGCTCCTAGTAGCTGTCTGCATTCCTTAGCCTGGATCCCTTGCCCCATCCTCAAAGCCAGTACACGACATCTTCCATTGCTTGCTGACTCTCCTCCCGCTCTTAGGAGGACCCTTGTGATCAGGCAGGTAGTCCAGAGTAACCTGCCCATCTCAAAATCCTGCAGCTAATCACATCCACAGTCTTCTTTTGCTATTGCTATGAGCTGTGTCCCCCAGCATCTCAGAATGTGGAGACAGGGACTTTAAAGAGCCCACAAAACTCAAATGAGGTCATTATGGGCGGGAGCTCACCTGACTAGCATCCTTCTAAGTGGAAGACACTTGGACACAGAAGACCAAGTAAAGACACTGGGAAGAGATGGCCACCTACAGTCCCCAAAGAAAGTCCATGGAAGAATCCAGCTCCACCAGTACCTTGTCTTGAACCTCCCCACCTCCAGAACCCCGAGGAAAGAAATTCCTGCTGTCTGCACCACCCAGTCTGTGGTACTTGTTAGGGCAGCCCTAGCAAAGGAACATAGCTACGTGATGTCTATGATCTTTGGGGAACAGTTTTCTGCCTAATACAATGTTCAGTAAGTGTTAGCCATTAGTAGCAGTACTGCTATTCTCAGTGTTCTTCCTGTGGATTGAGGGCCACCCTGCCTCTCCCTCATAGCCGTCACATACCTGTATCTCCTTTAACCCCCACATCTCAAGCGCTTAGTAACTAATTCTATGAAACTCCATTTCCCCATTGGATGGGTGGGAACATCTTCCAATTAGGTCCAAAGCACGTTTGCATGCTATCTCATGGGATCCTGGACAGCTCTGTGGCAGGCAGGGCTGGATTAGCCTCAGTTTAACATTGGCTGAGAGTGGGTGCACG